>MU685229.1:0-28262 GCA_026770625.1 Nicotiana glauca | reverse complement strand
TCTTTGCCCATTTTTCATACTTAACAAAATTTTCATATCATAATTTTTCTATTATTTAGTTTGGACTTAGAGGCTTTGTGATAATCAAAGTAGGGTATGATTGATTGGTCTTAATGATTGTGAAAGAAAGATATGGACAGGTGAAATACTGGCTAACAACTAACTGCCAGAGTATAAAATGCTTAAAGAAATTACAAATAATTAGAGTAACATATTTTTAAAAGTATTTATTGGACTATGACAATGAGGAGACTGTGATACTACGTAGGGGAAAAAAATTTGACAATGTTACATGGAGAAAAATGATCTATTTAAAATATTAAATCCCCACCCGCGACCCGCACCGCACCCGCGTTTTTTTTAAATTTAAAAATTGAACCCGTCCCGCCCCACCCCGCCCCGCGACCGTAAATTTTCAAACCTGCACTGCACCGCCAACGTTCAAACCCACCCCGCCCCGCAACCGCACCGCTCCATTGTCATCCCTACACGAATGGCTACCCACAAAAGCTTACCTACACAAGCTTAGCATTACCCCATATAATTTGTGTCATCTTTGTCACGAGGAGGAATCCCTTCGCTACATTTTTTTTTAATGTACCAATGCTAAAACTATATGGTCACAACCAGGGGCGGAGCTATCCTTGTCCGAGGGGTAATAACTGACACCCCTTCGCCGGAAATTAACACTATGTCGATAGGTATTTTTAAAAACAAACTGAATATATACAATGGGCTGACAACCCTTGAAACAAAATAATCTCCTGGTGCAACGGTCAAGGGATGTCAAAAGTCACTAAAGGTCGCAAGTTCCATTCCCTATTGGCTTCTTCTTTAGAATTTGACACCCCTTCGTATAGATTTTGGGTCCGCAACGAGTCACAACTCAACTTTTTGCAAGAGATAGAATGTAACTCTAGTAACCATACTAGCCGGATACAATGGCTATACACCATACTTTACTTACAGAATACTCACTTCCCAAATTCTCTCCCTACGACCACATTACTACCCTTCAGTCTCTGGCACTTATGGACAGTGGCGGAGCCACATGCCCCAGTTGACACCCCTTCGTCGGAATGGGTAATGTTTTTTAAAAAAAATGTATATATATTATATATTGACACCCCTAACTTCTTGGTCAGTTTATTTCTTATATTTTGACTCTTCTTAATAAAAAATCCTGACTTCGCCACGCTTATGGACAACTCGTAACACCAACTCCTTCCATAATCTACACCAACTTCCAAATTATCATTCTATCACCGCTAGAGCATCAAAAAATTTCTACCTCACAAATTATACACCAATGCATAAATCCAAAATCCTGATGTATATCAATTGCACAGATATGGGGCCTCTACTTCAACCAACAAATCAAATGGCTTTGGTGGATGGCACGTGGTTACTAGGATTTGTTGGACACTCCTTTTACGGCTCAAGCACTGAAATGGAACTATTAAATCTCTTAAGAGGATTGCAACTCTAACTCATCTCTCATTCTTACAGATTGCAGGTACTTGCTCAGCACCATGAATGATCCTCTAATCAAACATGTTTACGGGGAGCAAAATATGGTAGCAAATTATGGGACTACCCTAGTAGATACAACTCTGCTGCTCCTGTAATCTCCACCACCTTTTGCAATATATGGTCGCGTACCAAGTGGACCTACGAGGAGTAGCCACTAAACGCCTTGTCAAATGCTTGTCTTTTTTGTCATCCCAATACCTCAATCATGGGCTGGCCAGGTAGGTAATCATGGGCTTTGTCAGTAGTTGTGGCGGCTTGAAAAAGGTGTCATAATATTAGGATGAGATAAGGGGTGTTAGGATTGATGAGTCAGATGTATTGTGCATGGGAAAGGGCGGTTGAGAGGTGGTGCATGTCACGTGTGAGGTTGGTGAGATTGTGGTGGTGGGTCATGTTGCTGAGGTGAGTGGACTAATGGGCCTAATAGAGTGGGTAAAGGGGCCGATCTATCATGTTTTGGGCTGGCTAGTGATGAATTGGAGCAAGGAATTGGGTTGTTTAATTTGCTATAGGTGGGCTGGATTAGGGCGGAGTCCATATCAGTTAAATGCTCAAAAAAAGTTAAATTAAATTTTTTTGATAATTGGCATTACCATAGTTTGGAAAACCAGTGGTATTGGCGATAAGTAAAATAAGGTTAGAAGACGTACCTGGAGGAGATGGGTGCGCCGACCTTGGATGAGACGGCTTGAGCGTAGAGTTTGACAGTGGAGAGTTTTGTGCATGTAATCTTTGTTGCGTATATTTGTGCTGCCTTTTGGGAAAAATTATTATTTTACATTCCTTACGTGCGGCTGGTGGTGTTGAGGAAGACGTACGGGTGGCCAGAAGAAGGAGGTGAGTCTGTGCTGGTCGTTGTGGTCGAGGGCAAAAAAATTTGAGGTGAATGGGGGCATCGGGTAATGGGGTGACCAATTCTGCCACAACTAATGCAGAGAAGCTCCAAACTTTCATAATGAATGAATTGTTTGTGTATGCCAATATAGAGGTGGGTTTTAAGAGATTGATCAAGATGAACTTCCACACATATACGGGCGTATCGCCCCTTCAAATGGATGAGGTATAGTTTTCTATTTTGTTACCATTCATTCAAGATGTTCATATCATAAAATTCTGTACATAGTTCGATTAACGTACCCTAAATGACTGAGTAGGTTAAGGGGGTATTTGATGCTATAAATTTTGGCGGAAATGATTGAGCACAAACCAAGGGCCATCATGAAGTGCCCGTAACATATTTTGAAACTTAATAAGGAAGTAATCAGCTCCGAAATCAATGAGAGGAAGGTCTTTCAGTAGGTTTCCATTGAGCAAAAACCTTCTACATGATTAGCTGCTGGTGTCCCACTTCGCGCCCAACCACTTTAACGATAATGGAATATCTCCAGGGAGAGTAGAGACGAGTCTTTTCTTCCGTAGTGAGTGGAATGAAGTTTTCTGGAAAGAAAAAAGAAAGGAATACATGGTAGAGAGAATTTCGTTTCATTGGGCCCTTCTAATTGCATTCTCAAAATGCTCCAACTAGGAAGAAAGTGTGCTCTCTCTCTCTCTCTCAACCTTATAATATAATGTTTGATTTTTATAAGTTTATCTAAATTTGTGTTAGCTTTCATTCATTTAATGAATGTTATTTTTGCATTGCCGATTTATTTATTGGTTGATATACTTATTGTTCGGATACGTTTGTGCGTGAGTTTGTTTCTTTTCTCTTGGTTCAGATAGATGAGGAAAGTTAGACTCGGGTATTATTCTGTTACTACCTTGTCGTACACATTGTTTGTGCTGGTTTTTTCCAAATTGAATGAGGCTACAAAGCCTTCCATTTATTCAAATTCATAGCTTATATTATATAACAAGTAAAAAATGACCATGATCTCACGTACAATATTTCACAAATAATAATTGAATAAACACTTCAACTTGTACTATATATTTTTTTTTATAACAACTCATATTATTATTACAAACAAAGTGGAAATTAACATAAACGATCATCCAAAGTTTTCTTTTATTCAATCAATCTCATATTATTACACAAAGTATATAGTATAAATAGTGGATCGAAAGAAGATGATCGTTCGATATTGTTGAGCCTTTTGTGACTAACAACAAACGGTTTGACAGACAATATCATTATTGTTATTGTTATTGTTATTGTTATCATTATCATTATTGTCGTTATTACCCTTTTGGCATTTGCAAGCTACACACATGAAATCGAAAATCATTCCAACTTTTCCGCCTATCTTTTGGAGTGTTGCGTCATTCATCCCATTTGTTTTTTTATCGTCATTTGCTGCACCAAAAAACATGTGTGGTACTCTATTAGATAGTGGAAAAATGAAATATGTTCAAAAATTAAATATAGCAAATACAAGTGGCTTTTTTCTTCTATCTGTTCTTTTTTTAGAGCCAAATAATACCACCCTTTTTATATGAGATCAATGGTTATTTAAAAAAGGGAAAAGTTAGAATAAAATTTGCACATTTACAATAGAGAATATCTTAATTTTACCCTTCGTTATATTTTTAGGTTATTTATATCCCTGTCGTTAGTAAATTATCTCATATTTGTACTTCACTTTAAAGGAGCTCTAGTATAGACTATGTGAGTTCGACGTGTCAAGATACTTTAAGAAAAAGGTCCAAAATAGTGTAAAAATACCATATGTTAGTATTTTAGGTTAAAGCTATGTTAGAATCAATTGTAACTACGAGACAATTTACTAATGACCAGAGGCAGATGTAGTCTTGCAGCTACAAGTTTAACTGAAATTATAACTTTCGACGTAAAGTAAGAATCTATATTTAAAAGTCTACTAAAATTTGACAAAGTAGTAGGTTTGAACTCATAATTTGGACGGTCCAGTGAATTTAACAACAACAACAACAAACACCCGGTGTAATCCCATAACGGGCCAATGAGTTTAATGCTAAAAAATTTAAAAGTTGAACTCATTAAATTTAAATCTTGAATCCGTCTATGCTAACAACAGGGATATAGGGAAATGATCCTGAAGTGTAATGGAGGGTAAAATTCAGCATTTTCGTATAGTAAATGATTTTTTTAAACCCCTTTTTTATTAAATAATATACTTAATTTAAATAGTCATCTCAAAGTTGTAATTAGTAGTTAATAAAAATAAAGTTAAAAAAAGTAATAAGAAAACTTACGTTCAAGCAATGACATTGAAGGATCAACCATATCCCTGGCAATAACTTCTGATGATATTATCAGAAGAACCAAAGAAAGAAAAAGAACATTTGCCTTAAGTGCCATTTGGATGAATTAACTTAGTTATATAATTTTGTTGATATTTAATTTGTGATGATTAAACAATATGTATTTCTCTCCTATTTATAGACACTTTAAAAAGATTTGGCTTACCAAACATTTAAAAAAAGTGAAACTCCACACGATGAATTGCCCTATACTTAGCTGCCAACTCCTTAAATTTGTTAATCTTTTATTTTATGTACTTTGAACAATACTATATCATCTCTGGTACTGTGTATACTGTGCTATTTTTATATGTAAATTACATTTTGTTTACATTAAATGGCTGAAACATGTATTAGTAGACACAAATTCTATTGGATTAAGTCCGTATTAAAATTTGACCTAAGTTGCAAATTTCGCTCAAATGAATATTATGGGTCAATATAATGTTAATTCTTCAAATCTTGATTACTCCAATTTATAGTAAATTCAACTATGTTTTGACTACACCATCAATAGTAGGTCAATGTTTCTATTGTCAAAATATGAAATCTAGTGGAAGACAACTCCAATGATAATATTATATTTCCACAAGATATTTTAACCGTTTTTGGTTGTGATTCCCACCACATATGAAGAGTTGATATTTGATTATATTGATAGGAGATAGTAGGTATTCCGTAAAATTAGTCGAGACCTATACAATTTGACAGTAACACCACAAATATGAAAAAAATATATCATAGCAAAAATATTTTATATTTTTGCTATGATTTCACAAATCATGGGTCGCGGACAACAATTGAGTTCATCCAATCTTTAGTTTTAACCAACTCGATCCAACTACCAGCTCCTCAAGACCAAGGGCAGATTTAGGGGGGCGGAAGGGGTTCACCCAAACCCCTTTCATTGAAAAATTATAGTATTGTTTATATAAAGCAAGATCTGTTTTTACCTCTATATATTATGTTTTGAATTCGTTTGACGTAGCCAAAAGCATAACTTAGTGCTCAAAGGGGTTCTAAACTTTTGTAAGGTCATTGGTTCATGTTGGTACTAAAAATGAAAACGAAGCTTCTGTTGATCTTTCCGATGAATGTATGAAGAAGGAGAAGGGAGACAATATCGGCTAGGTTACACATGTTTTGGTTTATGTCTGAAGAAGGGTGTATATCTTAGGTGAAGCTTGGGTCAGACCTCTTGGACTTGGTCTCAACTCCAAACGGGCCTCTCTTGTTTTGGACTTAGCTCTATATCGAATGGGCCTTACAGCTTCAGTTATTTCATTGGCCCATTCTAAGACAAACCCAAATTTACATAGTAGATATTTTACATAGTAGAAAGAATCATTCTTTTGTAAATATTCTTTTAGTCTGTTATAGAGTTTGTTACAATAGCTGTCAGAAATAGGCTAGTAAAATACTGCCACTTGGCAAAGTTTATTTAGTTTAGATTCTATTATTTTTGTATATATAGTCTACATTGTACAAAGAAATATACACAGAGGAAACTTCAAAAATTCATTCTCTTCATGGTATCAGAGCAGGCTTGAACCTGCTTCATTTTTCACGATCTTTTCACAATTTTGTTGTTTCTCCTTTTTTTGTGATTTCTTCTCTTCAGGTATGAGAACCACGGAGCAGACTCCAGATCCTCGAGCGTCAACCACTTCCACAGTCGACCCTGTTGTACCAGCAGCTTCAGTTATGAGTGGAATGATTGATTCATCACATCCCTACTATCTTCATCCCTCGGATTATCCAAGGATGAATCTTGTGTCCAGAGTTTTTGATGGAAGAAGCTATGGTGGATGGAGAAGAGCTGTGGTAATTGCTTTATCTGCAAAAAATAAACTGGATTTTATTGATGGAACACTTACTATTCCACAAGCTGATTCTCAACTTCAAAAGACTTGGGCAAGGTGTAATGACATGGTATTGTCATGGCTACTCAATTCTCTATCTAAGGAGATGGGAGAGAGTGTTCTTTACTCTCAAAGTACTAAGGACTTGTGGAGTGATTTGAAAGATATATTTGGACAAACTAATGGAGCTAAGTTATTTTAGTTGCAAAAGGAACTTAGTGTTATTGTACAAGGTAATTCTAGTGTATCAACCTACTTTACTAAAATGAAAAGCTTATGGGATGAGCTTGATGCCTTGAACACTTTCTCAGCATGTGTTTGTGACTGTCAATGTGGAGCTAAGGTGAAGAATTCTAAGACACATCAAGATGAAAAGTTGTTGCAGTTTTTGATGGGATTGAATGACATATTCATAGGTGTAAGGAGCAATATACTATTGTCTCTACTCCTACATATCAAGGAGAATCAAGATCTTTCCTTGCCGCAAACTAGCAGGGAAATGGCAGAAGGTTTAATGAAAATAAGGGACAGAAGGGAGGTTTTGATCCTAGAAAGAATACTAGAATATGTACTTATTGCAAAAAACCTAGGCATACTATTGATAAATGCTATAGAATTCATGGATTTCCTGCAGATTTTAAGTTCACTAAGCAAACGAAATTTCAAGGGAATGTACAGTCAAATGTCATGTTTAACACAAATGAACAGGGAATCCAAGGAAACACTGATGCACCAGGAACAAAGTCACTTACCTAGGAAAATGTGAGACAATTATTGCAACTTCTACAACAGGTCAACATGGGACAGCAAGGTACATGAACCTCTGAAGCCTCTGCAAATCTGAGTTGTGCTGGTATAGCTAAAATTTTCAATTCTTTTGCATGTTTCATTCAATTTGATAGTGAATCATGGATATTAGATAGTGGAGCAACTGAGCATATGACATTTAACATAAATTTCTTTAGTAACTATAAAGTCGTGCCTAAACATGTCATGGTCAACCTGCCTAATTCACATAGAGTAAAGGTTACCCATCCAGGTTCTGTTGCATTATTACCAAATCTATTTTTGCACAATGTACTGTATGTGCTTTCTTTAGATTCAATCTATTGTCTGTGCACAAGTTGTGAAAACAACTTTAACAATATGTTCTTTTCACCCCCGATTCTTGTTTTCTGTTGTAGGACCCTTCACTGAAGAACCCTCTGGAGATTGGTAAGGAGACAGGAGGACTCTTCATTCTCAAGTCAAGAGTAGTTGCCCCAGTTTTTAAAAGTTCCCCTAAGTCTAGTACTTTTGTACCTAAGCAGAGTTTACATTCTGTTGTATACTTTAATTCTTGTTTTGCTTTTTCTGATTCCAATGTAAAAGAAAAGTTATGGCATTATAGGTTAGGCCATATGCTTTTGAGTAATATGAAGAAAATTTCTGATGTTTTCGTTCCTTCATGCTTTACTTATTCTACTCCTTGTCCTATGGATAGACAATCCAAGCTTCCTTTTCCTTCAAGTTCTATATCAACCAAAAAGATGTTTGAACTAATCCATGTGGATACTTGGAGACCCTACAAGGATCATACCTATGATGGTTATAAATATTTTCTCACTATAGTTGATGACGACAGTTGAGAGACTTGGACCTACTTGCTAAGTAACAAGTCCAATGCTTTCAGTGTGTTAAAATCTTATTTAGAAATGGTAGAAAGGCAATTTCATACAAAAGTTAAGATAATCAGATTAGATAATGCTTCTGAACTGGGTTCTGGAATTATTCAAACTGATTTTTTTCTTTCCCAAGGAATTATACACCAAATCAGTTGTGTGTCCACTCCACAACAGAATGGATTTGTGGAGAGAAAGCATAGGCATTTACTAGAGACATCTAGAGCTCTTTTATTTCAATCTCATTTACCTATATCATTTTGGGGGGATTGCTTGCTCACATCCACTTATTTAATCAACAGATACACTTCTAGAGTACTAAAGTTCAAGACTCCTTATGAAGTCCTTTTTTAAACCAAGGCTAACTACTCCAATTTAAGACATTTTGGTTGTCTATGTTTTGCCTCCACCCTTTCAAGACATAGATCCAAATTTGATTCAAGGGTTGTTCCTTGTGTGTTTCTAGTCTATCCACGTGGCAAAAAGGGTTATAAGGTGGTTGTTTTGAAGACATCAAAGGTCTTTGTCTCTAGAGATGTAATATTTCATGAGGAATTTTTTTCGTTTGCTTTTATCAACTCTGGTTCTACATGGGTTTCTTATCTGCCAACAGCCCATTTAAACAACTCATTTCCCTTAACCTCTGACTCATCCTCACCTTTGGTTTCTTCTGATAACCAACCTTCTGCTCCTATTTCTCTCCTAATCCTACTATATCTTCTATCTCTAACCCCGGTACAACTCTGTTCCCTAACAACCCTTTACCAGTTGGATCATCAACATGCAGTCCCTCTTCTAATATTCCTTTTCCTTCATTGTCTTCACCTTTTTCTCAACCTATGGTAGATACTCTAATTAGAAAATCTACCAGACCTCACAATCCTCCAACATACCTCAAGGATTACATTTGTAATGCTCTTCTCAGATGTAAGTACTACATGTTTTCTCGCCCCAGTCTCTCCTCCATCTTTGTCCTTTAGTAACCTTTCCAACTCTAATTAACATATGCTCAATTCTCTATCTAATATGCATGAACCTATTAGTTATTCACATGTTGCGTATCACCCAGGGTGGCAGCAAGCCATGGAACAGGAAATTGCTGCTCTTGAGCTCAATAAAACTTAGGAAGTCATAGAATTACCCACAGGTAGGAAGGCTTTATCTTGCAAATGGGTGTACAAGGTGAAGCAATGCTCAGATGACAGTATGGAAAGACTAAAGGCTAGATTGGTGGTAAGAGGTGATATACAGAGAGAGGGGATCAATTTCAATGAGACCTTTTCCCCGGTGGTCAAGATGACCACCATGAGATGCATTTTAGCGGTTGCAGTTAAGAAAAGTTAGGGTCTTTATCAATTGGATGTGAACAATGCGTTCTTACATGGCGACTTAAACGAAGAGGTCTATATGAAATTCCCAGTTGGTTTTACACCACCTTCTCCTAACCATGTTTGTAAGTTGAAGAAGTCCATTTATGACCTTCGTCAAGCTTCTAGACAATGGTATTCCAAGCTTACTACTGCTCTTAATTTCAAGGGATATACACATTTATTAAACGATTATTCTTTATTTTTTAAACGGACAGATTCATCTATTTCTCTTGTGGCTATTTATGTCGACGACATATTACTAACCGGGAGTGATATTAAGGAATTGAAAGAATTTTTACATCACGAGTTCAGAATCAAGGATCTTAGGCACTTACATTATTTGTTGGGAATGGAAATTCACGAGAGTCTCATGGTTTGATTATGTCTCAGTAGAAGTTCACCCTTGATTTACTGCAGGAATTTGATTCGCTCCACAAGTCGCCTGTCTTTTGCCCTCTTGTCCCATCTGCTCGTCTACTTGCTCAAACTGGTGACTCCAATTCTGATCTGACTATGTATCGCCGTTTGTTGGGCAAACTAAATTACTTGACACACACAAAGCCGAATTTATCCTACACTGTACAACACCTTAGTCAGTAGATGCAGGATCCTAGACAACCTCATCTCAAATGCTGCTCTTCGTGTTCTCCGCTATTTGTTGAAGGATCCTGGCCTTGAACTATTTATGTCTTCTTCATCTTCATACCAGCTCCTTGCATTTTATGATTCCGATTAGGCCACTTGCCCTAACTCGCGTAAATCTGTCAATGGTTTCTACATCTCTTTAGGCTCATCCTCACAATTTCATGGAAATCGAAGAAGCAAACATCCATTTCCCTTAGCTCTACAGAAGCTGAATATCGCTCAATGCGACGAGTTGTGGCTGAGGTCACTTGGTTGGTAGGCCTATTTGATGAACTTTCTATCCCAATTTCACTTCTTGTTCCTCTCTATTCAGACAGTCGATTAGCTATTCATATCACGAAAAACCCTATTTTTTACGAAAGAACCAAACACGTCGAACTAGACTGTCATTTCGTCAGACATGAGTTCCTCGCCAGCCCAATATCACTCTCATATGTTCGCTCATCTTCTCAGCTCGCAGATCTATTTACCAAGTCGCTCACAGGGCTGATTCACCACTATCTTTTGAACAAGTTGGGTGTCCTTTCACCCCCTCCCCCTTCCAACTTGAGGGGGGTGTTGGTACTAGAAATAAAAACGAAGCTTCTGTCAATTTTTCCGATGAAGGTATGAAGAAGGAGAAGGGAGACAATATCGGCTAGGTTACACATGTTTTGGTTTATGTCTAAAAAAGCATGTATATCTTAGGTGAAGCTTGGGTTAGAGCTCTTGGACTTGGTCTCAACTCCAAACAGAACTCTCTTATTTTGGACTTAGTTCTACATCAAATGGGCCCTACAGCTTCAGTTATTTCATTGGCCTATTCTAAGACAAACCCAAAGTTACAGAGTAGATATTTTATATAGTAGAAAGAATCATTCTTTTGTAAATATTCTTTTGGTCTGTTATAGAGTTTGTTACAATAGCTGTCAGAAATAGGCTAGTAAAATACCGCCACTTGACAAAGTTTGTTTAGACTAGATTCTATTATTTTTGTATATATAGTCTACACTGTACAAAGAATTATACACGGAGAAAACTTCCAAAATTCATTCTCTTCAGTTCAATTCTCACGCCTCTGCCACTGCTCAAGACCTCAACAAAAGTCTGGATCGAATAAAAAAAATTACAAAAATATGATTTTTTGGGTAGTCTTTAACTTTTGATCCCTGCTTATCTATGTGTAGAATTTTAAGGTCAAAAGTTAAAAGTATTGCTCGTGAAGAAGCGAGTGGCAACAATTGTTAATCTTAAAATTCTGGGAGATAGATTTACAACTGGTCGTTTAAAAATAGTCCAATTTCAAAAGTAATCAAAATTTAGCCATTTTTCATGTAAAGATAAATCTGAGCGAAAACACTGTTCTAAACCAGGAATATACGCCAGTATATTATGCTGAAGTTCCAGCATAAGTATACTTGAACTCCAGCATATTATACTGGAGTTTCAGGATAAGTATGCTGGAACTCCAGCATAATATGTTGGAGTTCAAGTATACTTATGCTGGAACTCCAACATAATATACTGGAGTTCTAGTAAGTATACCGGTCCGGCATAATATACTGGAGTTTGGAGCACCAGTGCTCCACTCTCCAGTATATTATACTGGAGTCAGCAAGGTATAACGATCCAGCATAATATGCTGGAGTTCATACACAGGTGCACTGAACTCCAGTATATTATGCTGGTCCGGTCTCTGTTGCAGCAAAATAGTGGCTATTTTTTATTGACTTGGTAAACACTGGCTATTTTTGATTGACTACTCCGAAAACTAGTTATACCGTGCTATTTTTACTAAATTCTGCCATTGGGCAAACGGGAACCAAAGTTCAAGATAAAGGGTCATTTGTGTACTTCACTCGATCGAAACTCGAGTCAATAGGAATAGTAATTTAGTCTTGGTCTAGATATAGAGCCCGTTTGGATTGGCTTAAAAAATGGCTTTTAAGTGCTAGAACTTATTTTATAAATAAGCAGTTACATGTTTGGATAAAAGTGCTGAAGCTTAAAAAAAAACTGTTGAAGTGTTTGGCAAACAAGTGGTGGTAAGCACTTTTTCTTATTAAAAAGATGAAAATATAAAAATTTTGGTATTATAAAAATGAAGATGAAGAGGAATAAGAGGGTATTTGGTTATTATAAAAACTTATAAGGGCAAAAGAGTAATTTTATTGGTGAAACTAAAATGGCTTTTAAGCCAAAATAAAAAAAATTGGGGTCAGCCAACTTGTTGCTTTTGGCTTTTTTTAAACACTTTTTAGCTTTTTTTTAACCAACTTTTTTTGTTGCCAAACACTCCAAAAAAAAAAAAGTACTTAAAAGCTGGTTTGACCAGCTTTTAAGCCCATCCAAACACCCTCATACTCTTGTTTAATCTAAACCAAAATAGATTTTCGCAGAAAAAATTTGCATCGTATGACCTTTTCTGATATCACTCTTTAACTTCGATCATCGTTAATTCAATGAGTTAATTTTACCTTCAAAAGTAATTGAATAAATATATTCGAATATAGCCAACTTTAGACGAATGAACTAACGGAGACAATATTCAAATAATGACACTCATAAAAGGTAGAAATGATATCAGGTAGCCATTTTAAAGGGCTGTTATTTAAGAATTAGCCAGTGTATCCTAAATTTTAGTATTTCAGGATAAAAATATCCTAATTTGTCCTGAAATTATGATTTTTGGTTTAAAATTTAGGACAAAATAATACTGACTAATCTCTAAATAGCATCCGTGAGAATGGCTAACTGTGCACTTGCCCCTCATAAAAGGCCATTTGTGCAAATGCCCCATTTTCACGCGCTAGCACCCTTAGACGAATGAACTAACGGAGACAAAATCCAAATAATGACTTCATAAAAGGCTATTTGTGCAAATGCCCCTTTTTCGCGCACTAGCACCTCTCAGTTGCACAAAAATTCACATGGTTTCTACAATTCTCAAGTTTTCTCTTTTTTTATGTACTTCAATTTGCTGAAGGGTGTCGAGGTTTGTAAATTTGGGAATTTGACTCAAAAGTTACGGACTTAATGCATAAGAAGCATAATTGGCGCTGAATTAATCAACGGCTGGAGGGAGGAGGTAGCGTCTCTACACTTAATCCTTCTGTTACTCTTAATTTTCTCTACTTATTGTGCTAAAATAGAGCTGTGTTATTTTTTATGCTTAGAATTTATGTTTTTTGAAATGGTCACTTGACTTGGATTATAGTTTTCAACCTTTTTTTCTTTTGGGTAATTTCTTCGTTATTTTTGGTGTTTAATGTTTAGTTTATCTGAAATGGTCACTTGAGTTTGATTTGTTTTTTTTTTTTTCTTTTGTAATTTCTTGGTCATTTTTGGTGTTTAATGTTAAGTTTGTCTGAAATGGTCAGTTTGAGTTGGATAAAAGGGTTCAACTTTATTTGTTCTTTTTTGTAATTTCTTGGTGATTTTTGGTCCTTTGTGTTAACAACAACAACAACGGCCCAGTATAATCCCACAAGTGGGGTTTGGGCAGGGTAATATGTACGCAGACCTTACCCCTACCCCGAGGGGCATAGAGGCTGTTTTCAGGAACCCTCGGCTCAAGAAAGCAACAAGAGACGATATATTAGTACTATCAATAGAATCGTAATAAAATAACAGCAATATAAGAAATATGAAATAGATGGTCATTTGAGTAGGATTAAAGTTTTCAACTTTATTTGTTCTTTTGTAATTTGTTGTTATCTTTTCAAGGTTTCTTTATCCATTTTTTTGAGATTTTGGTTTGAAGTAGTTTCTCCTTAGGATATTCGAATTGAATTGATCTAATGTGCTTATAGCACCAAACATGATTTTTGAAAAGAAACTTGTATAAGACTGGACTAAAGTCATGGGTGTCAATCGATGTGTTTTGAGTCCTAAGGAACTAATGGATTTATTTTGGTAGGACTTGATCAAAAAACTTTCGTCAACTATTCATTGATTTAGACAAAGTAATTTGGTGATCGGAAGGAAAAGTTACATTGCTTAACTAAATGGTTACATTGCTTTTCAAAGAATTTCGTTCAGATTATTAACTGTAAGTTCTGCCTCCTCTCTAGTATGTAGATCTTCAAGTGCCCAAGTAACATAACACTTGAACTTCGGAATAGGGAATTTTTATGGTGTAAAATGCCGTGCAGTTGTGATAAGATCCTAAGCAATTTGTGAGGTGACAATGTTTGTAATTTTATTATTAAGCATGAGAATTATGACAGACTCAAAAAGACAACATGCATCCTCATTTTTTGGAAAAGGATAATGCTAAATCCTCATTACTTGCCTTCTTAAGTGCAGAAAAGACGAATGAGAGACACAACTGAGGCAAATGCCTATTTTTAAAGCGTAGAGCTGGTGTATGTACTCTTCACTTGCCTCGTTGTATAAATATTGCATCATTCTTGTATGAGTAGCTAACGAAATGGGGTTGAAGATATGGAGCTTAATAATAAACTTTTGTTTCATGATTGTTTTATGATGCTTCTTTAGCAAAAGTACGCTTGTTTGTGTCTTGTACATCAGTTTCAGATCATTGGGTCTAATTTTCAACCATGTGATTACAATTTCTAACAATTTGAACCAAGTCCGTTTTAACTGGCCCTTAAGGCAATTCACTGTGCCTGAGAACTTGGTAATTATATCTCTGTGATAATCAGAAATACCTCTGGTAACTGAATTTTTTTGCCTCCGGAGATGACCTAGCATTAAAAAGTAGGAGTGAAAATTTTGCTGAATTTCCATGGACACTCACTTTTCAAACATTGTAGGACTC
Source organism: Nicotiana glauca (assembly GCA_026770625.1). Classification (NCBI taxonomy): domain Eukaryota; kingdom Viridiplantae; phylum Streptophyta; class Magnoliopsida; order Solanales; family Solanaceae; genus Nicotiana; species Nicotiana glauca. The sequence goes on along the minus strand of MU685229.1, from coordinate 13,207 downwards.
GACCCTCAATATGGCTGCATTCTATACTCTTTTCCCTAGTTAATGCAGCTGGAATTCCAAATAATTGAGTTAGTTTACCTCAAGCGGATTTGAACCAATTTGCTACTCAGGAATGCTTTCAATGTTTGCCAGAATCTTTCTTCAAAGGACTTCATATTCAGCTATATTAACCAACAGCACCAGCACTTTTAGGTGTCTTAAAACTATAACACCTTCCGTCGACCCGGATAGCAATCCTTTTGGGGGCAAAGGTAGTTGCAGCAGAAGTGTACCTAATGATGACTACTTTGCGACAATTCATCATATATCTAACATTGTTCGGCGAGATATTTACATGGAGCGGACCCTCAACAAGATGCATATTTCTAGTATTGTTAACTCAGAGTTGGTGTACCGTATCCTTCGAAGTTGTTGCCAACATGGTATTGAATCATTTCGCTTCTTTAATTGGGCTCGGACTCAACACCCTCAGTATGACCCAACTACCGTCGAGTTCGAAGAGCTTCTTAAAACCCTTGCCCGGACTGCCCACTGGGAGACAATGTGGAAAGTAGTCCAGCAGATGAAAGCCCAGAATATCCCTATCTCACCCTCCATCGTTTCATTTATTATTGAACACTATGGTAAGCGTGGTCTCATTGATCAGGCTGTCGAGCTCTTCAATCGGCTCAAGAACTTCAATTGTCCTCATACCACCGAAGTATACAATGCTCTGCTTTTTGCTCTTTGCGAGGTCAAGAATTTCCAAGGGGCCTATGCATTGATTCGGAGGATGATACGAAAAGGTACTGTTCCGGATAAGAAGACATATTCCATTCTTGTAAATGGCTGGTGTTCGGCAGGGAAGATGAGAGAGGCACAAGAGTTTTTGGAGGAAATGAGTCGAAAGGGATTCAATCCTCCGGTACGCGGGAGGGACCTTCTAATTGATGGGTTGCTTAATGCTGGCTATCTTGAATCAGCTAAAGGACTGGTGAGGAAAATGACAAAGGAGGGGTTCGTTCCAGATGTTGGAACTTTCAATTCGTTGGCAGAAGCTATATGTAAAACCGGGGAGATAGACTTTTGCATTGACCTTTTCAATGATGTTTGTAGATTGGGGCTTTGTCCTGATACTGAGACATATAAAATTGTTGTAACTGCAGCATCAAAAGTAGGGAGGATAGATGAGGCATTTCAGATTCTTCATCGGTCAATTGAAGATGGACAGCGGCCGTTTCCTAGTTTATATGCTCCAATTCTAAAAGCTTTCTTCCGCAGAGGACAGTTTGACGATGCATTTAGCTTTTTCAGTGATATGAAGCTGAAGGGGCATCCACCAAATCGACCACTTTATACTATGTTGATAAAGATGTGCACTCGTGGAGGTAGATTTGTAGAGGCTGCTAACTATTTAGTTGAAATGACTGAGTTAAATCTGTTTCCTATGTCACGAAGCTTTGACATGGTCACAGATGGATTGAAGAATTGTGGGAAGCATGATCTAGCCAAAAGGATCGAGCAATTGGAGATATCCATTAAAGGCATTTGAATCAATGTGTGGCTCTTGCTAAAATGTTCTCTGTATCACTGCACCTGTGGAAGATTACAGTCTTAAAGTTGAAAAGGTTCTATTTCTGTAGCTCTATTTTCTTTACTTGATTTTCTCTAAATCAGGAAATTCAGCATATCCGGAAAATTAGTTTGTGTGCCTAGACAATCTTTTCATTTGCTTAAAGTGGTTTTTATCTTCGTTAGCATGAACATTCTTGTCATTCATTTGTATATGCCAACACTCGAAACTGATGTTTCCGTGCAAGTTTCGCCTGGATTGAACTTGTTATAAGGGACTCCAAGTTATCTTTGTCGTCATTAGAATTGCATAGATATTATTGCAGAAAATAGATCTAACGGTTTTCTTTCTCTCTTGTATTCAGGTGTACAGTCGAGGTGCCACATCGTTCAACCAACCTTAGCTCATTTGTGGCGTTTCGCCTTGGAGAGAACCTATTTGAACTTTTCTGGTCACGACTTGAGTAATTTGGAACGAAATCATGAAAGAGCGTTTAATGGTGTGAAGATCATTACAAAGGCAATAGTTTGTTTTCTGTTGGTTCCAACTTATAAAAGGCAATTGTAGACTACGGGTGAAAAATCACCAGAAATGCTTTTGTTGTTTGTCCTCAAATTATTCCAGCTACTCTAGCTTGTGAGTTGAAGGGGAGCCTTGGCGTAACTGGTAAAGTTGTTGCTAAAGTTGTTGCCATGTGACCAGGAGGTTACGGGTTCGAGCCGTGGAAACAGCCTCTTGCAGAATTGCAGGGTAAGGCTGCGTACAATAGACTCTTGTGGTCCGGTCCTTCCCCGAACCCCACGCATAACGGTAGTTAGTGCACCAGGCTGCTCTTTTTATTCTAGCTTGTGAGGGATTGTCTTTAGATGCTGAATTTTCTGTGGGAATAGTTGAGCCAACTGAAGGTGATGACTTGATTCTTTCTCTCAGAGTCTGAGTGAGTTGTTTTTATATCCTTTTAGCAACACTAGTTTCTAATGTATTATTCGGAGGTGGATCTAGGATTTGAACTTTATAGGTTCAGACTCAGAATTTCTACAACATTGTGTCTAATTTGCTGGATTTGAAACCTTTTACTTGTACTTATTTATTGATTTCTTAAACACATATAGATGGTGTAAGTCTGGGTTCAAAAGAACCCATAGCCGTGATAGACCGCATGGGCCTACGACTTTGCTATCGGATGTTTCGATCGATTTACACTCTATTAATTATTTGTAGCTATATTTTTATCAAATTTATCATTCGTAGTTATATTTGAATTTTATAGCAAATCAATGAAATAAGAGATTCATTTTAAACTGAAACAAGAGAGCAACAAGCTCTCATAATTCAGTTGGTTAGAGCGTATGTTATTAGTGGAGGTCTTCAGTTCAACTCTCAACAAGTACATTTTATTTTTCTGTACTCATGTGTTTCGCCTTAGTTGTGTATACACCCATGTATATACTCGATACAAATTGTATTCGATACAAGTTGTATCCTTTGTATACATCCTTGTATTTTGCCTTGGTTACAGTTGGCATATTGTATTCGTTGCGCGTTTGATTACAAGTTAGTAACAATTAAATAGTAGTTACGAATTGTAATTAGACAAACTATAGTTAGTAGGCTCTAAACTATAATGGTTTATAAAAATTCCTTTAAAATATGGCCTTCTTTTGGTAGTGAATGATGAACAAAAAAAACTGTGACTAGCAAAAAATGCCAGTTCACTTCATATATCTGTTTATGATATTTTTAAAATATATTAGTTGATTTTTCTAAGATTCATTTTCGTATTTTATCAATCAAAATTAAGATTTACATATAAGTTGTTGTATCCCACTGTTTTCTCTACTTAATTTATCGTCTTTTCTCTTTTTAGTGGATTAATTAAGAGTGATTATCCGTGAAATTACCCTTTTATTTATATAATTATTTGTGAAATTTCAAGATTTTGGTATAAAGCTATAAGCAAAGGTAGAGGCTACCTGTGTACAAGTACAGAACTGATATTCTTCACCAAGTGGAGACTCATGCCACCATAATTTTTAGGAATTTGTTATAAAATTCACTTCTGTCTTATTAGTTATTTTTCGTACTATATGCATTAAGATATGTTTATAAAGTTTCCAATTTCAGTTGTGTAAATAATATTTAATTATTATTAACAAAATCGGAAACAATTTCCGCCCTTCCAAGGTAGGGATAAGACCGCATACATCTTACCCTTTCTAGACCCCACTGATAGGAAATTAACGGGCTTGGTGTTGTTATTATTAATATTTTATTCATTTATTTTACTAAAAATACTATTTATTTTTTCAATAGGTAAGTTTGTTGCATAAGTTTAAACAAATATTTAATATATATATATAAAATATGATTTTAAAAAGAAGTAAAAGAAAGATAAAGAATGTAAGGTACTAAACATATTAGGGGGAGAACATTTATTGTTTAAAGTTGAGAGGAAGTTTTCTTTTTAAAGTAAAGTTAAGAGTATCAAAATAATAATAGTACAAAATGCAAGCCAATAGTAGGCGATTGGACATGGATTTCAATTTCTTTTTTTCAAATTTGGAATTTCACTGAAATTTGAATTGAAGATGAAGTTGTGTTTGGTTATAATTTTTGCAACATATTTGGATGTCTTTTTTTTTTTCTTCAAAATTATGAAATATGATTTATACCCCACAACTTATAAAAAATATCAAAACCACCACAATTTGATTATCCTACTTGAAATAAACAATCAAAATGCTATTGTTTAACTGTTATCATATTCTGCTTTACTGCAATACACAGAAAATGCAAAATCGATATCACATTTTCTAATTCTACTAGCACACAGAGAAGGTGCAAAAGCAGGCATAGCCACATATTTCTCATAACCATATAATCAAACTTCGAGTAGACAGAGTTCAAGTATCAACTAGGACTGATGTTCCACCATTAGTCGCGAAAGATGTATCTGCCAAAAATGAAAAACTAATAGGGTCATTTTATAAATTTTAAAAATATACGGTAAATTTGTAAAACTAAAAACTAGCAAATTCTCATTTTTAATTGAAAAAGTGGTGAGAACCAGTTTTTCAAATTTGAAAATGGATTTTCAAGTGAAGAAGGAAAAATTGGTAAGAATGGGGATGACTAGGGGTGTACAAACCGAATCGGAAAACTGCACCAAACCGAAAAGTCAAACCAAACCGATTAAAAAATCCAACTAAGTTTGTTTGTATTGAGTAAAAAATCCGAACAAAACCGACATATAAAAATATAATTTTTATATATACTTTTAAGATTTTATATAAAATTTTCTTTAAAAAATATCTAGAAATATTTGGGATTCTCTTGCGGGATATAATATTTAATAGTATATGAAGTGCTCCATATTTATTAACTTTAAATAATGGGTTGTATGATCACTTTCTTATCAAGTATTATCAAAATACGTCAATCTCTTTGTTCTTTCATATTCATATCATATGTTAAGATCAATTAAATTGTTATATCTTTTCGGATGTGAAGTGATCATTATTATTTAGGTATCATATTAATTTTTATGTTTAATTACTAAATTCGGTTAATATTGAAAGTGTGCATCAACGAAACATTATTGTCAGATGACTAAAAAAGTAAATAAGTATGGGTTAATAAGAAAATTCTCTCGTAAGAATATTTTAATAGATAATATATTTATTAATTTTTTATATTTTTACTAAACATATATTTACTTATAATTTTTTTAACAAAATAATAAGATTGAAATAATATTTAAGTAACAAAAAACCCCAAAAATCCGAACCAATCTAAATCGATATAGTAAATTTGATTTGATTTTTGATAAAACCCAAACCAATCCGGTCTATGTACACCCCTAGGGATGACCAAACATTGTTTTCAAAAAATATTTTGGAAAAAAAGGGAAAAATTTGTATATAGAGAAAATGCAATCTTTGACTGCGACTTTTGATTGGGATCTTTGGTTGCGATTTTTAAACGCATATCAGGATTGCGATTTTTAAACGCATATCAGGATTGCGATTTGTGTTGAACTACAGACGCAATCCCTAATACAAACACAAGTTCCCCCCTCCACGATCAGAATACAAACTCCGCAAGCAATGTCAGCTCAAATAAATACATATCCCAAAAACAGTAAAGGACCCCCTGCCAGTATTATTAAAGGCGAAAAGCGTAAAAAAACTCTAAGGTCCATTGGAACTTTAAGCGCGAAACACAAATAAAGCGTGGGCTTTAATGAAAAAAAACGCAACAGGAGAAAAAGTAAAAATATGCATGAAGTCTCTAAGACTAATCATTATAAGCATAAATAACAAATATATGGACAAAGAAATTGAAAAAAAGTTCACGATAAAGTGAAATATCAATTGTCTAAGGTCGCCTCATCGGCAAGAAAAATATGCCTTAGAGCTTTGATGCGACACTAAGCGCCCACAAAGCGAGGCGAAGAGCTCAATGTGTTTTGAGCCTCGCTTTAGGGCTTAAGCGCGCTGTTAACAACACTGGATACATGTGGAATGATACATGGGGTTTTAAGTGATGTTACTCTGCTCATGAATGTCATTAGTGCATCTAAATGTTTACTCATGTTTAATTAAAGGAAGAATGTATGTTATTTCTAGTTAATACTTTAGGATTTAAAATTCATGCTTCTTGAGATGGATCAAACTGAGGTTTTGCATCTGTTTGAATCACCAGAGGTGTTGAAGGCCAAAATTAATGAGGCTATGGATTTTTATTTTTTTTTTGGAAAATGTTCAGCAGTCTAATAGCCTTGCTGACCAACTCACCTCTCTTTCCCTCAATGACAACCTTGTATGTTGAGTGATTATGCACTCTCAAAGTAATGTGGAAGTCTCCTTTTTGATTAGATAATTTCCTTGGCAGTGAATTCGGTGATAGCTTTACCTGTGATTTGTGAGAATGAGTTGGACACAAATAACTCCATAAGTCCAGACATGAGTACGGTTCCCGTGGCACAGTCGTGATATATAATCCCCAATTCGGATATGCAATTCACGGGACCCGACCATAACTTAAAACAATAACAAAAATAAACATGTTGTAGATCGTGGGTACGGTTCACGTAACGCGATTCACAATGTGTACAAAAACAAACGAGCGCGCGACATCGCGACTTGTTCAAACAAATTCCATAAATAATTAAAAGCGATTTTAAAAGCTTAAAAATATGCAATAGGTTTTGAACGTGTATTAAATTAGATAATTAAGCCAATTATTAATAGTTGCGCGACCGTGCTAAAACCACGTAACTCGGGAGTGCCTCACACCTTCTCCCGGGTTAATAGAATTCCTTATCCGGTCTTTTGTGTTCGCGGACCATAAATAAGAGTCAATTTCCTCGATTTGGGATTTAAAATAAACTGGTGACTTGTGACACCATAATAACTATCCTAAATGGTGACTCTAAAATTAAATTAATAATCTCATTTCGATTAATGTCATTTCAATTGGAAAAAACTCCCTATCCCCTCGGAAAAAAAATGAGGTGTGACAATGCTTACTCATAAGTTGTTTTATTCCTTTGGATAGTTTACTGCAATTATTAGTATCCTATTTTAACTTGTTTATTTCATTTACAACTAGCTTAAGGAAGGTTTGGTTGAATAAGTGTGAAGATACCATTTGTGGTAATGTAAAGATATAGGCGTGGTGCGGTGATTTGGGTTTAGTATAATAGTAAGTTCGAATAACTCCAGCGGTTTTCACATTGTTCAAATGCAAATAATTGCTAGATTATACCAAACTAGTATACGTACCTGCGTGATCCGCGGTCAATATTATAAAAATATTAATTAAATTAAATTAAATTATAATGAGGCTTGTTTGATCCTATTAGACCGTATTGCTTTAACAAATTTCAATTATCATCTTATTTATCAATACAATATACACAACCTTCATCCATGTTTTAGTAGTTAATTTAGGTAGTTAATTTCTTTATTAATTTTCAATAGATAATTTCTTTGTTATTAACTAATTATTCTATATGGTTTTTTTCTAGGCTACCACTTGGCTTAAGAAGATGGCTTTATCCTCTCCTTTTAAAACGACTCATTTCCTTTTTTACCTGACCCGTTTTTAAAAAAATCCACAACCCGACCCCTATTTTTATTTTTTCCACTTTTTTTTTAAAAAAATTAGTTTTAAAAAAAAAATATTTTATTAAAAACAAAAAATATTTTTTTTTCTGTTTTTACAAATTTGTTTTCCCAGTTTTTAGAAAACAAAATTCTTTTAAAAATTGAAAAAATGAAAAGAAAAAAAAATTTAAAACCGAAAATATTTTGTTGAAAATATTTTTTTTCGTTTTTACAAAAAAAAAAAATCTGTTTAGAAAGAAACTACTCCATAATTTGAATCAAAATTTTTTTTATTGCTTTATTTTTGTTTTTTTATTTTAAAACTACAACTTGAATCTACTCCCCAATTTGTAATGGTAATTTTTTATTTTTTATTTCGTTTTTTATTTTAAAACTCCAAGTTAAAACTACTTCCCGATTTGAATGGGTAGTTTTTCTTCTTCTTTTTCTCATTTTGTTATTATAGTTTTTTTTTATTTCAAAATAATTTAAAACTCCAACTTGAAACCACTCCCACCCAATTTGAATGGGTAGTAATTTTTTTATATATTTATATTTTTGATTTTTTTTATTATAACTAATTATAAGATATCTATATTTATTAATTAAAATAAAATAACCAATTTATATATATATATATATATATATATATTTATTATTTTCGTTTTTTATATTTGTTTAAATTAAAAAATAATAACTACTAATAACTAATTATTAAACAAGGATAACCACGGGGACAATGTCGAGGCTGGAAGTGTTGATCAGGAAAACCTATCGGATCGTCTTTTGATTTAATTACCATTAATAAACTTAGTTACCAACTATATACCATAATTCAAATTAATGACATTATTAATGGGTCCTCTTAATTGGACACGATTATGATCTAACCCACCCCGCACAAATAAAATACTAATATCTTTTACTTTTTTCCACCAAATACTCATCCCCACGTTTTACCCTATGTTGCTTCTGAAGATGAGGCATTTATGGCTTTCAATCGAGAAATCGACGTTTATTTACTGGAAAATGAAAGGAGATCTGCTTCATTGTTGTCTGATATACCAGACTGCAAATGCGTGGAAGTCATGCCTCTGGCTGGAAAGAATATGAGCGAGTAGATGGCAGAGTTGGATTCCATTGCAAGGGAAGTTGAGGCAGAGCTAGTTCGAAGAGATATAGGAAGTTGAGGCAGAGCTAGTTCCAACCGCTAAACTTGATCAATATCGAGGCAGAGAACTCAAAACGAGTAGCAGATCTACTCTTCTAAACTTCTCCAGGCTCTCCGTCAAGTCCGATGTAGTGATGATAGTTCGTAACCGACTATTTTTTACAGTTTTACAAATGTAGTTATTTTGTAGTCATTCTGTAGTTCTTACTGTTTCTTTTTGAAGAATTATGTAGGTATTGTGTAGATTAATGCTTATTGTGTAGATTAATGCTTATGTAAACTAGTTGTGTTAATTTGGTGTATAAATTATAGTTGCAATTATCTACACCTTATAAGTATAGTTATTTTGTAGTCATGTCGATTAGTTGTCTTTATTTTTGTAGATTAATTGTAGTTGCTATTTTCTACATTTTTACAAATATTGTTATTTTGTAGTCATTCTATAGTTCTTACTGTTTTTTTTTTTGAAGAATTATGTAGGTATTATATACATTAAGGAAGTAAAAATCTATGTTTTAATTTTGTTGTTAAATTGTAGTTTAGTAGTCTTAATTTTGTAGATTAATTGTAGTTGATATTATCTACAGTTTATATTTGTAGTTATTTTGTAGTCATGTAGATTAACTGTATTAATTATGTGTATAAATTGTAATTGCTATTATCTACAGCTTATAAATGTAGTTATTCTGTAGTCATGTCGATTAGTTGTCTTGATTTTGTAGATTAATTGTATTTTCGATTTTTTATATTTTTACAAATATTATTATTTTGTAGTCATTCTGTAGTTCTTACTGTTTTTTTTTTTGAAGAATTATATAGGTATTATGTAGATTAATGCTTATTTTTTATGCTAATGTGAAATAATTTTTGTTTTGTGTAGAATGGACATTATTTTCATAGAAATATATTATCCACATGTTATCTACATACCATCTACAATTTATTACTAAAATACAATAATTAACAATAATTAAACTACAATAGACAATACAAGTCGAGACAATTGTAGTCAATGTAGCTTAAGGAAATCATTCTTCCGTTTCAGAAATTGGTGTTGGGCAGTAGAATAATTCACTCCCAACATTTCTTTCTTGAATTGTAGCATACCCACTTTTACTTTTGCCTTTTTCACTTTAATATCCATAATTGTAGCATTCAAGTTCTTTATTATAGCCGTATTAAAATGGTCAGCTGCATTCGGATTAAACAACAAACATAACAAATATATACTACAATCATTTAAATAAATAAATTATAAACATGTTGTCTACTTACCATGTACAGCTTATTACCAAACTACAATTTATCTACAAATAAAATATTTTTTACCTACAATCTTCAAGCTCATTAGATTACCATTATATTTTTTATTGTGAACAGTTATGTAGAAAACAATGGAGGGTTCCGTTTCAGAAAATGGTGTTGGGCAGTAGAAGATATTCACTCCCAATTTTTTCTTTTTTGAATTGTAGAAGACACACTTTTACTTTTTTCCTTTTCACTTTAATATTCATAATTAAAGCCTACCCCAACTACCCAATGTTTCCACTTTAACCAACATAAAAGCTAGATATATTCCTTCCTTTTTGGGGTGATTGGCGGGTGGGGCTATTTGGTACATAGAGTGAAAAAAAATATGGACTAAGAATGTAATATAGGTATTATGAACATTTTTGGTAATATAGTATGAAATTTGGTATAGGAATAAAAATCTCCCTTAATAATATATAGATAGCTAAAACATACTTGACCTACAATGCTTATCCATAATTCATGGCCTCACAATAATCTCAAATAAGTTTAGGAAAAATAATTCAAATATGCTAGAATGCTTTAGGCTCCCTTTTAATCTATTATCGTGATTATGTACACGTTCGCATGACATAAGGACGATTCCCAAAATAAATCAAAGTACGCGTTCGCGCGACCTTGACCAAACAATCTTAAGATTAATAAAGCACAATTAATTGTGTACACGTACACGTGACATGATTTTAGCGCCCCAAATAAAACAGATTTACGCACATGTGATCTGTTTCAAAGATAAATTCATAAACGCCATAAGTAAAAGCGGTAAAAGGTAAAAAAAAAAAACACATAGGTTCTAAGAGACGTAATTAAACAATTAGCTAAGTCAGGTATGACTAAAAGCGATCGTGCTAAAACCATAGAACCCGGGAATGCCTAACACCTTCTCTCGGGTTAATTGAATTCCTTATTCGGTCTTTTTGTTTTCGCGGACTTTATAACAAAGTCAAATTTCCTCAATTTGGGATTTTAAAATAAATCGGTGAGTTTGGGACACCATAAAATTATTCCAAGTGGCGATTCTAATTTAAATAAATAACCTCACTACGAATAATGTCACTTTAATTGGAAAAACTTTATATTCTTCGGAAAAAGGAGGTGTGACACAAAAAAAGATGATTGTTTGTTTCTATGACTTCCATACACAAAAGGATCTGGGAACAACGGCCAAACCTTTTTTCTTCTGCAATACCTTCCTGAGTAAGGCATGCCCTTCTAGCAACTAACCAAGAGAACATTTTACCAAATATTCCTCCATAAAACTGAGTTGACCTCAGTACCATCCCTAATACCTCTCTTGTATGCCCGGTTGACCGGAAAAAAATAGGGATTTTCAGAAACCACTTCTATTTAGTGGCTATTTTATTTTCTATAGCTACCATATACATAATTATTTTTTATAACTACTATTTAGTTGTTACACAACTGTATTCGTGCTACTATATTCATGAATACAATAGCGGAATTCGCATAAAAAAATAGGAGGTTCGGCTGTTTAATAAGGGAAAGAGGATCAATTAGTATGTATCACTCCTAATTTAACTCAACAAAATCTACTCTACAAAATTTCCGTTGCTACTGTGCTGCATTCCATGTATTCATACGATTGTATTTATAAATATAGAGAGGTAATAGCCTAAAAATAGGGATTACAAGTGTTAACTCTGTGTTCCATGTATTCTCGTGACTATATTTATAAGTACAGTGAGGTAATCCGCCTAAAAAATAGGGATTACAATTATTTAATTATGTATTTCATGTATTCACGCGAATGTATTACTAAATAGATAATCCGCCTAAAAATAGTGATGACGGGTGTTTAATAATGGAAAGCGCAAAATTGAATTGTATTTGTGAGCACATAATTTTTACCTTACATGGAAAAATAACTCCTAAAAAGTTCCCAAAAATAGTTTTCTACTTGATTTAGATTTTTGTAGGATTTTAAAAAAAAAATTTCTATTTTGTTGTCTGCAGTTTATTGCATTTAGTTGCATTTTTTTAGCCTAATTAGGAATATCTTAAATCACAAAATGTAAAAAATATTTTCATCTTTTATTTGGTGCATTATGACACTTTAGTTGCATTTTTAGGATTTAATTACATCGTTAAATGCATTAGTTAAATACATAAAATCACAAAGTACATTCTTAGGTTAGTTAATTAGTTGCATTAGTCTATCATTAGGTAAAATAGATAAATAGGTTATCCATGCAAAAATAGGATTTAATTTGATTTTTGAGTGTAAAGTGGCTAATTTTGCATAACTACAACTTTATAGAAAGTATATTTCATCATTTGCAACTAGCTATTGATTTACATATTATGCAACATCATTATCTCTATTTTAAATAATTAATATATATTTAAATTAAAAGAATCTTTCTCTACGGACATTATTCAACTTATACTAAATGAAGATTCCAAAATTGTACCAAAAATTTAATAGAATTCTTTAACATTCCCTAAATTTAAGCTTAAGCAAATTGACTACAATTCGAATAGAATCAAATTTTCCTAGAATATCTCTACATCCCTAAAATTAAGCCTAACTAAATCTACCCAATTCAAATGCAGCCATTCAAAAAAAGACGAGAGATGTACTATATAATATAGGATCCAAATACAAAAAAGTATGAAATCTTTTATAGCATATTTATCTTATACTATTATATTATATTTGTATAATCTATACAATATACTATATAATGTATATATGAAAAAATCTGTTATAGTATATTCATTGTATACTAATGTATGAGAAATATATTAATTTATTATATTATTCGAGGTATATTTGTTGCTTGTATAGAAGAAATACAGTATATTCTATACAATATATATAATATATTTATTAAAAATATATGTAATATATGCACATATATGTGTATATGTGTTATACTATATCCACCGTATGCTAAATATGTAATAATTAATATACATTGTTTTAAAATACCACCATAACCAATATTAGAAGCATCTGTTTCTACAATTTTTGGCCAAGTAAGATTGGCAAGAGTTAAACAAGGGAGGTTATGAACCTTTTGTTTAATTCTTTTGACTGAT
>MU685226.1:290772-355367 GCA_026770625.1 Nicotiana glauca | reverse complement strand
ATATATATATATATATATATATATATATATATATATATATATATATATATATATATATATATATATATATAAAACCTCATATTCATTACAATACATCACCAAAACAGTCCACACCATCTCACTCAACAACCAAGTTCTAACTTGTACTTTACAAGCCTTCTCTTCTTTCAAACACATGTTATAGCAATAGTATTCTTAAATTATTTCTATTGATTTCCAGCCATAAAACATCAAAAATTCAATTCCAAAATAGTCCAGCAACTACAACACTTCAACATAAAGTTCAACCTACTTTACAAGTTTCCTTTAACAAATCAACTAGATATACATAGATGATCTTAAATACATATAGGAGAGTTAAACCTTACACTGGCAGCAAAGTACTTGTACAACTAAGCTTATTAAAGCTCAAACAAGATCTTTACCTCAAACAACAAAGTAGAGAGAGATAACTAGGTGATCTTGATCTTCTAAGAGAGAAATCACCTTACCAACTTGTGGATTGGTCTTGAATCCTAGGATAACTTTGAGAGAGATCTTATGATGTTTCGGAGGTCCTTCACGTTTCAATAGAGAGCGAGGGATTCTAAGTTATTTTCTTAATGAAATATATATATGTATATATGGCCCTACTAATGGGCTTAGGCAGATGGGTTGGGCTACCCATCTCTATCCTTTTCCTTTTCCTTTCCCTTTTAATTTGGTCCACAAACTCTTAAATAGGTGATGCACCTACTTGCTACCTACTTAATCAAGTAGGTGATTCATGTTAGTTTTTTTTTTTAATTTTGAAACATGTGTCTCATCCTCATTTAATAATTTAGACACGTGTCGAGTAGCTCAAGCAAGTAGGATGGAAAGTAAGTTAGTGAAGCAGGAACGTCAGGTAGGCAAACAACTCATTTTTATTTGTCCAAAATCTCCTTTCTTGCGTTTAAGTGCATTCTTCCTCAACCTAGTCATTTGTATGCTGAACGGAAATACAGATATAATATCATTAGATCACTTTATATACTCTCAAAGAGAATCTCATTTTTGAGCTTACATCAATTGACTTGTGGGATACTTTCACGTACGAAAACATGGGGTATAACATTTATCTCATCTTGAAATAGTCAAACTAACTGTTAGAATTAGCCGTTAACGCTCATTAAAATTAGCTCTTAACTAGCCGTTAGAGCATCACCTATATAAACATGATCTTTGGAGAGCTAAATACACAATTTTCTAACATAACAATCCGATCCTTTTTAAATTCATTTAAGCCAAACAAATTTAATTCAAAATAAGTAACATGTTACAAAATCAAGAAAGGAATAAGTAACATTTAGAAGATTAAGAAGGAATTATCTAAATTACTCTTTGTTCCAATAAATGATCTATACTATTTTTTTTAAAGGTATCTCAACAATAAGTATTCATTATAAGGAGAGATTTTCTTTAAAAAAATCTCACTAATTATTATTTATTTTGAGAGAGAAAAAATAATTTGGGAAAAACGCTTTTAAAATTACATAATATATATATAAAAACCTCGTCTTTACCATGCTCTCAGCTCACGTTAGCTAAATGTGCGCCGAGTGTGGCTGCCATGGCTAGGGGGCAAGGTAGAGGAAGAGGAAGGCCAAGGAAGGTTCCTAAGACATCGAACTCTAATATATGAAGCTCAATTAGCAACAAAGCGAAGGCTGGACAGGACATGCAGACACCGAAGCAACAAGATGGAGGTGGAGAAGGAAAGGGTGAAATTGATTCATCAAATAGCTCGGAAATTAGTCAGAAATTGGTGGTGAGCTCTTCAACTCAACCTAATCAAAGATTGATGAAGGAAAATGCTGAAATAGAAGGTAGCTCCAATGGAACAGTAATAGAGGTGGAGATGCAGGTCAAACCAAGTAAGGAAACTAGAATCGAACAAAGTGAGGGAGCAAATGGATGCAGATATGAAGTGAATACAATGGCTAATGAGATGAACACTACATATAGGCGACTAGATCACAAAATATGGTCAAGTTTGTTTCAACAAGATCGAGTATCTTCTCATGGAATTGCTTTGACATACGTGCCTCCTCAGATTATAGATGGAGAAATTGTGGTACAGCTTGAGATGGAAGATGTGAAGGAAGGAGAAGAGAGGTGGAGTGTAGCAATGATCGCTTATATTGTGGATGAAAATCCAAGATATAATGTTATGGGAAGGTATATAGCTCAACACCGGCTTGATATTGCAGAACCAGATCTGTTTCTTCATGAAGATGGTTATTATGTTGTAAATTTCCAAAATATATCTGATATGCATAAAATTTTCTATGCTGGTCCTCATACCATACGAAATAGGCCAATAATTCTCAAGCCTTGGACCCCAAATTTTGACATTAGCAAGGAATTTTTAACTGATATTCCCTTATGGGTGATATTTCTAAAATTGCCAATGAGCTGTTGAGGAAAGGAAGCTTTAAGTAAAATTGCTAGTGCTATTGGTAAGCCCCTATTTGTTGATGAGTGTACTACTAAGCAAACAAGAATCTCATATGCTAGGATGCTTATTGAAGAAAATATAACGAAAACCTTGCCTACTGAGATAATGGTGATGGACCCTAGAGGAAGAAGGTTTCAGCAGGAGATAATATATGAATGGAAGCCATTATATTGTGACAAATTCCAAGATATAGGGCATATATGTCATACACAACAAGGACCTAAAGACCAAAAGGAGATACAACGTAAAAGAAGAAAAGAGCCAAAGAAAGCTACATATGAGTGGAGGACCAAAAGGCCTGCTACAACTATGAATATAGAACAGACACAACCAAGATCAGCTGATATGGAGGTGCCTCAGATGACAGAGAAGCCAATAACAATTGACAAAAAAGAACCCCAGCATTGTGTACCAGAGCAAATACAACAAGCAAGACAATATCAGTCAAATGGAGACAAAGGGAGCACTAGCACAGAGATTGTGGACAAGGGGAAGAACAAAACTTTGGAGTTAAATCTTGATAACTTTACCAATCTAACTCCACTGCCTAGTAGAAGTAATGCAAAAAGAGGAGCAGCAAGTACAAGTGGACACACTAACCTGCCTCATGACAGAGGTGGGGGTTTCAAAACTCAATATATGAAGTGGATCATCTGGAATGTTAGGGGTATCAATAAATGGTATAAGAGGAAAGAGCTGAAGAATTATCTGAAAACTAAAAATATAAAGCTAGCAGGGATCATTGAAACTAGAGTTAAGGAGAATAAGGCTAGAGAAGTTAGCCAGCATATAGCACCTGGATGGGAGATGATAAATAACTACAATGCAGCAGTAAATGGTAGGATATGGGTTATATGGGATTCTAATTACTATACAGTGAAGTTGATTAAGGCAGAAGCGCATGTTGTTCACTGTACATTCACAAATGTTATGAGAGATGAAGAATGTGCAATCTCAGTAGTATATGGGTATAATAAAGTTGAGCAGAGAAAACAGTTATGAGAAAATTTAAAAGCAATAGATCAAATGATAGTTATTCCTTGTATAATTGGTGGTGACTTTAATGATGTTCTGCAACTGCAAGATAAGAAGCATGGGAATCCAATTACAAGAGTTGAAATTCAAGACTTCAGCAATTGTATTCAGGAGTTAAAGCTAAATGAATTGAATTAGGAAGGTGACTACTATACTTGGTCTAACAAGCAGAGTGATGGGGACAGAATATGGAGCAGAATAGATAGAGTCTTTGGGAACTATGAATGGATGATACAATGGGGGCATATAGTAACTGTATATGATCTGCCATTTATATCTGATCATGCCCCTATGTGTCTGACTATTAATGAAATACAGAGAGGTAGGAAGATTCCTTTTAAATTTTTTAATGTTTGGGCTGACCATGAGAGATTTATTCCTGAAGTACAACAGATCTGGAACCAAAAGTTTCACAGGCAAAAAATACAGAATGTGTGGATGAAACTCAAATCTCTAAGGGCAGTATTGAAGAAGCTTAATGTAGAGGAATTCAAGTTTATTATGAGGAAGATAGAGCTGGGCAAAATTGAGCTGGAACATGTGCAAAAAAGCATAGATGCTGATAGCAATTATGACCTACTGAGGAAAGAGAAGGAGTTGATGTAGAATTTGGAGAAGTGGAGTATGATTGAAGAATGTGTTTTGAAACAAAAAGCTAGGGCAAAATAGATTCAGTTAGGTGACTCTAATATTAGATATTTCTCAGCTGTAATGACAAAAAGGAATAAAAGAAAGCAGATTGTAGAGCTGCAAGCCATTAGAGGGAATAAAATCACTGATGCAGAGAGTATTCAAAAAGAGATTGTTGACTTCTATAAATCATTGATGGGAACTGCTGCTCAAACCCTCCCTGCTATAGATAAAGTGGTTATGTGTAATGGAGACAAACTCACTCAACATCAAAGAATAGAGTTATGCAAAGATGTGACTGCAGAAGAAATATATGAATGATTGTGCTTAATTGGTGATGATAAAGCTCCTGGTGTGGATGGTTACAATGTTGTTTTCTTCAAAGGAGCTTGGACTATTGTTATGGATTTTTTCAAGACTAGAAAGCTGTATAGAGCCATAAATTGAACAACTATAACATTAGTGCCCAAGGTGTCCAAGCCTAAAACTGTTAAGGAATTTAGACCTATAGCCTATTGCACTGTCTTGTACAAAATGATATCTAAAGTTTTAGCAGCCAGGTTACAAGGTGTTATGGGCATAGTGATCACAGAAGCCCAAGCAGGTTTCATACCTAGGAGGAAGATAGCATATAATATTATATTGGCACATGAACTGGTGAATTCTTATACTAGGAAAAACTTATCTCCTAGATGCATGATAAAGATAGATTTTCAAAAAGCATATGATTCTGTGGAGTGGCATTTCATGAAGCAAGTGATGGAGGAACTGGAATTTCCCTAGTTGTTCATAGCCTGGGTTATGGAGTGTGTTCAGACAGTCAACTACTCAATTGTAGTTAATGGTGAGCCAACAAACCTTTCAATGTTGAAAAAGGACTGAGACAGGGTGACCCTATGTCACCATACTTATTTGCCATTGGAATGGAGTACCTAAGCAGGAATCTGACTAGTTTGAAGAAGGAGAAAGACTTCAGATATCACCCTAGGTGTGCAAAGCTAGGGATCACTCACCTAAGCTTTGCAGATGATCTGATTCTCTTTGCTAGGGGTGATTTGAAGACAATGTAAGCAACAACAGAAGTTCAATCAGTTCACTCAAGTCTCAGGGTTGCAAGCAAATCTCAGTAAAAGTGAAGCTTATTTTGGTGGGGTTCCTGTGACAGAAAGGCAGCAAATTCTACAGATGCTGGGATTAGCAAGTGGTGAACTCCCTTTAAAGTATCTAGGAGTTCCCTTATCCACAAAGAAACTGAGCTTAATGCAATGGCAACCTCCCATTGATAAAATGACTAAGAGGATCACTTCTTAGACTGCTAAGACTCTATCATATGCAAGGAGGGTCCAGTTAGTCCAAAGTGTGCTGTTTGGGATTCAGGCTTTTTGGGCACAAATGTTTATCTTGCCAACAAAGGTGATCAAATTGGTAGAGGGGATATGCAGATCCTATGTATGGTCTGGAGCAAATGAGATCACAAAGAAGGCCCTGATAGCCTGGGATAAAGTTTGTTTACCTAAGGCAGGAGGAGGACTCAATATAGTCAACGTGAAATTATGGAACAAAGCAACTCCAAGTCCTGTTGGGACTTAGCTCACGAACAAGACAAGTTGTGGATTCGATGGATCCATACCTACTTTATAAAGAATAAGCAAATGAGTTCAATGGTAATACCTCAACAAGCATGTTGGATGGTAAGGAAAGTATTTGAGGCCCATAGTGTATTGGAAGCTGGACAAGTCTTACCAAACCAGAGGAAAAGCATGATCAGGCAAATCTACTTACAGTTGCTAGGAGACTACAGAAGAATGGAATGGAAGACATTGATGTTCCATAATGTAGCAAAACCAAAAGCAAAGTTTATAATATGGCTCATGGTACAGGGAAGATTGTTGACAAGTGACATGCTGCAAAACTGGAAGATATCTGTTGATACAGAATGTGCACTATGCAGGAAAGAAGTAGAAACAAGAGATCATCTGTTTGGGCAGTGTGAATATATTACTCAAGTATGGAGTAAAATGTGCAACTGGATTGGTAGGCAATTTCTGGGAGTTAGCAATTGGCAGCAGTTCCTACAATGGTCAATATCTGAAGCCAAAGGGAAAACTCAGCATGCACATGTGTTTAGAATGATATATGCAGAAGTAGCTTACCACATATGGATAGAGAGAAATAGACATATTTTTTAGAAGAAAAGCAGAACATGGGACCAGATTGCGAAAGAAATATCCTATATGGTTAGTGTTAGGATCACACCCAGAAACAAAACTTTTGTGTATAGCCTATGTTTCTAGGTAGGAGAGTAAGAAGAGTATAGAGAAGAATAGCAATCTGTGTTAGCTATGCTATAGTTTTGTAATTGATACTTGGTGATTAATAAAATAATTTAGTCACCAAAAAAAAAAAAAATAGGACATGACAGAGTACACTAATGATAGCAGACAACTCTCTGTAATGTTGACTGCTTATGAGCATTAACAAAACTTGGAAGGCATTTTAATCAATTCAGTTAAAATTTGTGTATCATTTCTTTGTTTTGTATGCTATGGGACATTAGTTGAAAAGAATTGAGGAATTTTCAGAAACCATTATTGTTTAGTAGCTATTAATTATCTATAGCTATTATATACATAATTACTTTCTATAGCTACTATTTAGTTGTTACGGACTTACGATAGTGTATTCGCTATATTCGCGCTGCTATATTCATGAATTGAGCAGCAAAAAATGCTTAAAATCAGGGTAGTCCATCTGAATGCGCATGTATTCACATGTATCTGCGCCATGTATTCATGAATACATCAGCAAAAAATGCCTAAATTCAAGCAAGTCCAGCTGTAAGCGCATGTATTCATATGTATTCGTGCTAATGTATTCATAAATACAGTAGTAAAAAGCGCCAAAAATCAGGGCAGTCCAGCTGTATGCGCATGTATTCACATGTATTCACGCCATGTATTCATGAATACAATAACAAAAAGTGCTTAAAATCAGGGCAGTCCAACTGTACATGCATGTATTCACATGTATTCGCGTTGCTGTATTCATGAAAAAGCGCCTAAAATCATGACAATCCAGATGTATGCGCATGTATTCACATGTATTCACGTCATATATTCATGAATACAGTAACGACAATCACCTTAAAAATAGATATGTCAAGTTGTTTAAGAGAGAGAAAAAACATAAATAGCGTACTTCATGCCTTATTTCATACCTCAATGGTATTGTATACTATAAATACTTATTTTGCTATAAAATATGAAAGGTAGCTATAGAAAATAGTATTTTAAAATAATTTTGATTTATAATAAATAGAAGTATATCTTTGCTATAGGAGTTAAAATTTCTAAAAGAAAACTAGCTAGCATTAGCTGAAACAAAGGCCGGCAAATCCAAAAAATGTTGTAAAAATTTCACGAGGGCAGCTCGATGCACGAATCATCTTGCATTTACATAGGATCTGGAAAAGGACCGTATCCCAAAGGAGTATGATGTAGGCAGCCAACTTACAACAGAGCCGAAAAACCACACTAAACCAAAAAGTCAAACCAAATTGATTAAAAAATCTGAGTAGGTTTGGCTTGATTTGATTTGGTAATGAGTAAAAAAGAATCGAACCAAACCGACTTATAAATATATAAAAATTTCATATGCTTTTCAGATTTTATATAGAATTTTTTTTAAAAAATGTCTAGAAATATTTGGGATTCTCTTACGGGATATATAATATTTAATAGAATGTGAAGTTCTCTATATTTGTCAACCTTAAATAATGGGTTGTATGACTACTTTCTTGTCAAGTGTTATTGAAATGCATCAATCTCTTTTTTCTTCCGCATTCATATGTCAAGATCTATTAAATTCTTATAGGAAAATACATAAGATGCACCCGGATTTATCCTGAAAAATCAGTTTCCATCTCAACCTTTATGAGCATTTTTTTTCCATCCTGTACTTATCCAGACTCAATTTAATTCCTCCCTAAATAGTGACATAGCAGAGAAGATGGTTTCACTCTACCAAATTCGAGTAGAACCAAGAAAAGAATATTAATTACATACTAAATCATACACATATTATATTTTTATTTGACATTATATATTTAACTTAACTTAATTAATTGTGGGGTCCCGCTTTCTTTTCTCTTTCTTTATCTTATTTTTTATTTTTAATTTATTGCTTCTCTCTCAATCCTTTCATCTGTCTCCTCTTCTCCAACCCAAAATACACAGCCCCTGCTACACCCCACCACTGATGGACCACCTAATCTCCCCTCCTCATTCACCCACCAATTTCTTTCCCACCTGACCCATGCCTCTAATATTTTTCCAACCTTATTTTCATTAGCTCGTCCCAAAAGATCAAATAAAATCACCATTGAAGAGTTTCTTTTCTAGTCGTTTTCATTTTCTCTGTCGGTGAGTTCGCCAGATAATTTTTTCGGTCAATATTCAGTCAAAGAGAATTGGTGGATTTTTCTTCTCCATCTTTGTTCTCCCGAAACTTCTTCCTTTAGGCTATGATGGTCTGATTTGGTGGTCTTTAATAGTTATGGTTTAAGGAGAGAAAATAGTGATAACTCTGTGAAAATCCAATGTCTTTTTCAGTTAACAGTGACAGGGGAGGAGTGGGATTGAAACAAAATTTAAAAATAAAAAGATAATTGAAAAAGATAAAATAAATTAAAAATTGACATGTGGTGGAGCGTGAAGAACACAACCCTCCACAAGCTTGGTTATTTATTTTTAGGGAGGAATTAAATTCAGTCTAGACAAGTACAGGGTGAGAAAAAACGCCCGTAAAGGTTGAGTTGGAAACTGATTTTTCAGGACAAGTTTGGGGTGCATCTTATGTATTTTTCCCAATTCTTATATTTTTTTTTCGAATTTGAAGTTGTTATTATTATATAGGTACATATTAATTTTACGTTTAATTACTAACTTTGGTTAACCTTTAAAATGTACATCAACAAAAAATTATTGTCAGATGACTTAAAAAATAATTATCATGTATTACTAAGAATTCTCCTATAAGAATATTTTAATAGATAATATGTTTGTCATTTTTTAAAATTTTTTACCAAACATATTTACTTATCAAAATTTAACAAAGTAAGATTGAAATAAAAAAAAATCCAAAAAAATTGAAAAACCCGATAAAATCGAACGAATCCAAACTGATATAGTTGGTTTGATTTTATTTTGATAAAAGCCAGACCAATCCGATCCATGTACACCCCTAGCTGTTACATATCGTTTTATAATGTATCGTATCGTATTCTACTGTATCGTTTCCCGTTGTTTCATGATATCATGTACCAGCAATACGAAGAATAAACTTGCAATATTATAAAGAAAAAATATGATACGGGATAAAATTATTATATAAAAAAATGTAGGGTAAATGATAAAAAAATTATTAATAATAATGAATGGTGCGATGAGAGAAAGAGAGAAGGTAACGACGCGATCACACTAAATTAGTCGTTATATAAAGTGACACATTTCGTCATTACGTAACGATGAATTTAACAATACGATACAATAAAATTTAAGTAACAATAAAAACAAACATCATATTTAAAATAGCAATATAATATAGTAATACAATAAGTAATAACCATCCAAATAAATTGTTAACGTAAGTATCACAGGTTGATTTCGCGGCCTGAGGTGCTATGGTAAAATGTATGATGAAGTTTAGAGTTGTCCATCACTATTAAAGAGAATATATACAATAGCAAAAGGGTCCTTCAAATGCAAAGAAGTTTGTCGCTATACATCTCACCAGCTCATGTATTTGTGACCGATTAAAGAGGGGACATTACTTTGTCACAACAGTGCATTGAAAGTGCTAAGACCTAAGATCAGCCAAAATGTTTAACAATGCAACATAAAGGTCCCATATATTGAATCAATTTTATCAAAAATTCCAAATTCTACCAAGAGATACTCTTCATTTGTTACTCAAGTATAACAAGTTACGTTAGGTATTAGCGAGACATTTGTATCTATACCCGCTTTTTGTGTCACGTTTTAACTTGTATCCGCTTTGCAAAAAAAATTGCAAGCGTACCCGTTTATTCGCATAACTTCAGCATGAGGTGCTGAAGTAGAAAAGGCAATCATGCAAAACTTCAGCATTCTAATAGACGGGCCTGAAGTTCAGCTCAAGAGCTGAAGTTTTTGGTTTTAACTCGCGAACTTCAGCTCTAGAGCTGAAGTTTTTGTTTTGTAACTGGCGAGTTTCAGCTCTAGAGCTCAAGTTTTTGTTTTGTAACTGGCGAACTTCAGCTCTAGAGCAGAAGTTTTTGTTATGTAATTGGCGAACTACAGCTCTAGAGCTGAATTTTTTGTTTTTTAGCTGGCGAACTTCAGCTGTAGAGCTGAAGTTTTTCTGATTTGCTCTTGTCTCACACATGAAAATGTGTAAGCATCTATATTCATCTCTAATTATTGTATTCTACTGAATTCATGAACACAGAAGGTGCAAGTCCCAGTCCAATGTTACGATCCAAGTCTGTTAGTGGTCAAATATTCTAATTCAGAAAGAAAAAGCAAAAGAAAAGTAAAACTCATTACGAACGTCGAAACCCAACGGAACTCAACACTCAAGAGTGCACTTAATCATATAAACCAGGGAGCCAAGTTGTAATAGGAACAATAGCTATGAGTGTAATGGGTATCTCTTCTTCTTTGACATGAAGCCGACATAACTCTTTACTGTGACAGCTCATGCCAATATTTCTCCTAAAAAAAAAAGAAAGAAGAAGAGAAAGAAAACGAAGGAGGAGGAGAAAGGGGACTGAATTTGTTTAAAAAGTGGTACAAGTTAAAACTTTTAAAAAAAATATGGGTATAGGTTAAATGAGGACGACCAAATAGGGCGCCCCGTGCAATTTTAGAGGTATTAGCGTTAGATACAACTTAAAATTTGGAATCTTTATACAAATAGCCGGTTATTTTTTTTTAGCCATTTACATACATTACATTAATTATACACAAATTATACATATATTATACATTTACCAACTATATTTAGTTTAAGTGATTGGGTGGACGGCTGTTAAATCTACTTAAATTTCTCGACAGAGTTTATGAGTTTGAGTTTCACTTTTGCTGATCATCAAAGAATTTGTACGCACTTAACACGTAAATAGAGTGCTAAAAACACATTTTGAGAAATAAATTTTATATATTGAACAATTTAAGCTTTTAAACAAGTGAACGGTGATTGTAGCAATTTAATATCTGTTTGACCAAACTTCTAATATTAATTTATTTTAATTTTTTTTCAAAAAAGTACTTTGGTGAGAAGAATTTTGTATTTGACTAATTAATTTAAAAAATACTTTTAAGGACTAATTAGTATTTGGTCAAGCTTTTAAAAAATATTTTTTTGAGGCAATTGCATCTATACCCGCTTTTTGTGTCACATTTTAACCTGTGCCCGCTTTGCAAAAAAAATTGCAAGCGTACCCGCTTTTTCGCATAACTTCAGCACACGGGGCTGAAGTAGCAAAGGCAATCACACAAAACTTCAGCATTTTAGTAGCCGGGCGTGAAGTTCAGCTCTAGAGCTGAAGTTTTTGTTTTGTAACTCGCGTACTTCAGCTCTAGAGCTGAAGTTTTTGTTTTGTAAGTTTTTGTTTAGTAACCGGAAAACTTCAGCTCTAGTGCTGAAGTTTTTGTCTTTGTAACCGGAAAACTTCAGCTTTAGTTATAAAATAAAACTAGAGCTGAAGTTTGCCAGTTATAAAATAAAAACTTTAGCTCTAGAACTGAAGTTTCTATGTTGTAACTAGGAAACTTCAGCTCTAGAGCTGAAGTTTCTATGTTGTAACTAGGAAACTTCAACTCTAGAGCTGAAGTTTCTATGTTGTAACTAGAAAACTTCATCTCTAAAGCTGAAGTTTGCCAGTTACAAAATAAAAACTTCAGCTTTAGAGCTGAAGTTTTTGTTTAGTAACCCGAAAACTTCAGCTCTAGAGGTGAAGTTTTCAAGTTATAAAATAAAAACTTCAGCTTAGTTATAAAATAAAAACTTCAGCTCTAGAGCTGAAGTTTTCCAGTTATAAAATAAAAACTTCAGCTCTAGAGCTGAAGTTTTTGTTTAGTAACCCTGAAACTTTAGCTCTAGTTATAAAATAAAAACTTCAGTTCTAGAGCTGAAGTTTTTGTTTAATAACCCGGAAACTTCAGCTCTAGAGCTGAAGTTTCTCAGTTACAAAGGGAAGCTGAAGTTTTTTAAAAAGTGGGTACGGATGCAAACAAAAAGACAAAGCGGCTACAGGTTAAAGAGGAGCTTCCAAATAGGGCGCCCCGTACAATTTTTACTATTTTTTTTTCTCAAAAGTAATTTACAGAAAAATATTTTTGGGAAGAATTTACTTTTTTCCTTTTAAAAATTTGGCCAAACACTTTAACTTTAAAAAAGAAGTAATTTTGACCCAAAAAAGCACTTTCAGCCAAAAAGAAACTTGGTCATATATGCTATAATAATGCATTCCTAGTTTATAAACAAAGAATTAACCCAAAATAACTGTCCACCTAATCTCTTAAACTAAAAATAGTCGATAGATGTATAAAATATATATAATTCATAATAATATATGTATAATTATATATAATTAATATAAATTCTATGTTTACCGGCTTTAAAAAAATAAACAGTAAATTTGACCGGCTATTTGTACAAACCATCCCTTTTTAGACTCTAGTGATTAAAGACTAGGCCAGGCCTATCAAGCAGATCCAAAATGGGCCTAGCCCAAATGACGGTCCAGTTTGACCAGTGAGAGTGAGTACAGTAGAGGTTTAATTGACAAAATGTCAGCTTTCATCTTCTCAACAGTATCTACTCGAAATCAATCAAACCTGCGATAAAGGAAAAAAAAAAAACGAGAGAGAAGAACAAACGAACGAAGGGAAGATGAGTTTGAGGTGGTTAGAAGCAATGCTTCCAATGGGAATCATAGCTGGTATGCTTTGTGTTATGGGCAATGCTCAGTATTTCATCCACAAAGCTGCCCATGGCCGGGTAATCCCCCTTTTCCCAGATCTAAGATTTGACCTTTTTTGCAGCATATTCTGTGACCTAATTTGCATATATTTCTGTTAAATTCATATTTTGGGGTTCAATTTGCAGCCGAAGCACATTGGGAATGACGTGTGGGACGTGGCAATGGAAAGGCGGGACAAGAAGATTATGGAGATCCTTGCTTCTCCTTCTTCGTCGTCGTCTTAGGCTCTGTTCCTCTTTATATGGTACTTTAATCAGCTATCCTTTTCATATTCTTTGAATTTCAATAGAGGAGATTGTCATCTTCTTTGCTAGACAATTTAGGGTTATTTTTCTGTTCTGTTAATTCGCATCAAATTTGTTTGCTTTGGATTAGGTTTTAATAATGGGTGAGCTTTGATAATGAAATTTCGTGCTTGAGATTGCTTATGAGCACATTAAGAGATTAATTAGATTGATACACAAATCTAAGAGAAAGATGAGCTTTAACAATTTTTTTCATTTGAAACCTGTGTAGTTTTCTTAAATAGACCTACTTGTTATCAATACTAGTTGCGCTGCATCTCGATTATTCCACCCCACGTCACTTGTACCGGATAATTCTGCTCTCCAAGGCATAAAGAGATGGTAGGTACATGCTAACCCTATCACATATGCCGGGTAACTCTATTTTCCAAGGCATATAGAGATCGGAAGAATCACCTAGTGATTTCTGACTCGGGTAGGATTTGAACCTTGGTTTCTCATGGTTTTCGTCCCATTTCATTGATCACTAGGCCGTTGGTGCTTTTAAGGGGAACTACCATTCCTCAATATTCCAGAAAACTTTCTTTGATTGTGCTTTATCTTTCGCCAAATGAGCTTTTTTTCGATCCAGCTGTTGCTATGGGCCTGTTTGTATCGCGGTAAAGTGGGTAAGAGGCGTGGAACTCTTAAAATATCTTGGTTTATCAGGCAACTGCTTGCTAATAATTAGATGACTAATTAATCATAACGTAAGTGAGCAGCTTTCTTAAGAGTGATATCCCATAATCACTGAGATTAGGATATATGGTAAGACAACATTATATCTATAGATAAACACACAAACAAGTGTTGGGACTTGGTACATGCTTCCACATTCTGATGCATTCTCATTTTGAAAATTCTGGCTAATGTATGTTTTCACTAGTATCAGAGATTTCAGGATCCTAAAGAATATTTAAGTTTTTGTGCTTCAATCTTTACAGGCAGGTGGCGACCGACCAATTTTGAAAATAAACTAATTCTTACTGGTACTGCGGAAATGGCAATTAAAATTATCCATAACAGGAAAAAATCGTGTGAAAGCTTTGCCATTTGATCTCACTAGAGATTCTCAGTGCAAAACTGAACAACTTAGACGAGGTCATTATTAAAATGAAGAACTAGGTTCTGGCCGCTGCTATTATCAACTAAAAAACCTGTAGGAAATTATATTTGGTTGAGAAAAAATGGTGACATTCAAATCTTGATGGAGTACAAGTGCAATATTTCAAGGTTAGTTTGCTTGGCATCGTGGCAAGTATAGCTAGCATATAATCAATTAGTTTGGGGCTTCAGAAAAAATAATGTAGTACTAGAAGGAGCATAAACTTACTCATTGCGATTTAGCAATTGCAACTTAAGGATTCGTGCTTCTTTAGCCTCAGCTTGAAAAGCAATAGTTTTCACTGTATGAGGAAAAAATTGCGTAGGTTTCATATATGATCTTCTATTTCCATGTGATTTCTGATTCACCCAAAAGCCTTCAGATTTATAGACTTTTAAAAATATATTTTTGCCTATGTCAGCATTGCATAGGTTAATCATGAGTTTCTGATTCAACCAAAAGCCATTAGATTTGTCAAATTGTAAAAATTATATTTTTGCCTATGACATAACACTTGGCATTCAGCAACGGTAGATTTTTCTAATAGTTGGAACTGCTTAGTTGGTTTTTGTAATAATACTTTGTCTTCCTACTTTCTAACAATTAGTGGATACCCCACACCCACAGCTATTATAAAGAATCTAGATGGTTAATATCGTCTTGATTTGTTTTAACATAAGCAGTGAATGTTTGACTAGCCCGCTCATGAATGACGAAGGCAGATCTATTGGGTGGTGGATTTGGATAGATGAGATGCCTATTTCTCACTTGCACTTTTGTGATGATACTATCCTTTTCATCTTTGGTGATGTTGATGGGTTAAATTAGACCAACTAAACTGTTTAGCTTTTAGGCTATCTCCAAGATTAAAAGGACTAACATTGACTCGTCCATCAATTTTGATTATAGGGATTTATGTGGCACTTATAGTGGCATGACTCATTTTAGGGTTATTTATGGGTTTCAAAGATGTATTCGGTTCCAACTTTTCTTTCAGTTTCCAAACTTCTTCATCAATTTCAGTATTTTCTTCCAAAGTTGTGACAAACTTGTGAATCCACTTCAACTGATTATGAGCCCTTTGTAAAGGCAATAAGCTGAGTTGAGGTGTATTGACTAATACTATCTGTTCTGGCTGCCTAGCCCCATTTCACCAAAAAATATAAGCCTAAACCCCCTACCATAGTTATCTTACAAATTCAATTCTACTCTTTAACTAATGAGATAGTGCATCAATGTTTAATAACTCCATTAAGAAAGCTATTGAAAACAATGTATTCATAATAAAGAAAGAAACTATTAAATACAAACTCTTGTTTAGTTAGTTGACAATGAAAAAGATAGATTTTATAAGCTGCTGGTGCATGTAACCTGTTTAATTTTAGGTCTTAGTCATGTATATATTCAAGGTCATTGTCATGCTGGTTTGTATTTGGACTTTTCTGGATTACATTATCATGCTAGAATTTGAGGTGGCTCTTTTAATAGTTGTAAAATAGTTGGCAGGAATGAACGTCACATTTTAGGATGTATTGATGTGTATTAAACTTATATTATACATTGTCTTTTGGCATTGCAGGAAACCTGTGTTTCGGAATAAAAGTCTTTGATGCTTCTCTTTGGTTGAGATCATGTGCGAAGTACTTTAGTTCATCTTTCTTGCTTCTCCTGTTGATGATTTTCATGGCCTATGAGCTTTATAAAAATGACAATGTTATTCAGAATACACTGGTTTGGAGGTTCAAATTGTTGTGAAATACTTAAGTCCAGCTTCTTGAGTCTAGTGTGGTTGTTGGTCTATATTTAGACTTTTGTGAAATTATCACTAGTATTCATTGACCCACTTCAAAAGAGGGATTTGACTGGAACTTCTTTTTATACAACCATTCAACCAAAAGTGCTGAAATTAGTACCTGGACATTTTTGTAGAATGCATCCTGTGATATGTTCTTAAACCAATAATGAAAAGGTGAATCTTTTAGATAATTGAGGGAGGCGAAGGTAGTTAATGGAACTTTTCGTTAACAGGATATATAATGCATGTTAAAGATATGTTATTAGATGAACTAAGATATGGTGAAAATTTTGCACTGATGAGTGTGGCGTAATGGTCAATGAAGTGGCCATAAACCTTAGAGATCAGGGTTTAAATTGCAGCAAAAAAAGGAGAAAATATTAGGTGATTTTTTCCTATCTGCCCAAGTTTTGGTGGCAGAATTCGGTGCTTATTTTGGTGGAGGTAGCAGCTGAACCTGAACTGATGCCTACAGTTCGTTAGTTTGCCTACAGTTTGTTAGTTTTTGTCTTCTGGGCTGAATGGTCAGTTTCCAATCATCTAATACGAAAGTCTAATTATACAGCAAAATAAGACTTACCTTTATATATAAAGAAACATGAAACTCTTGCTTCTTCTGGCTGAGCCATTTGCATCTGACCGGTTTGAGTGCTAAGACTTGATTTTGGGACTTCGATAAATGATACATAACGCGAGTATTTTGGAGAAGAAATTTATATTATGCACTATATATTTAAGGTGTAATAACTTATAGTAGTTAAATTCAAAAACCAAGAGAAGCAGCATAAATAATTCTTGGTAAGCACCTCATCGGTCCAAGCAACCTGATTAGAAGCAATTCGAAAGCGATGAATATATAAGGAAAAAAACAATGTTGTACAGCCTATTTGACAAATTTGTGTATACACATTACCTTTTATTATCATAATGTAGAAATTAAAAAATATGCTTTAACTACGTGCATCAAACTTATTCTGGGAATTTCGAAGTACATGTGCCACAAACAAGATGGATGTTCCTGTGCTAAAGCTAAAACTATATGTTCAATTATGTTTAGTTCAACAAACGCCACAAAATAACATGTTAAGGATTCACAAGAAAGTCTTTTGAATGATTTCATCATAAACTATGTTGTATGTAGAATGATCGTTTGGGAGTCGAATTATTAACTTGAAACAATTGGAAGCTTTTGCTCTCGACAATGCAACATAAAGCTAAAACACTCGTTCTCGTAAATATATTCCAACAAAAACTAATGTTTGACTTTGTGCTTTATTTATAGTCATAGCAAAACAGAATCTTACTAGAAACTGTGTTCTTTTAAACTGCACATGTAATTTTTCATCTTGTGATGATTGTATAGGGTGAAATCGGTTCATATCAAATGCTCGTATAATAAAGTGACATGTGGAACTAGAGATAGATGGAAAGCAAGACAGGTGGAAGTCAAGACCGGGGGTAGCAGTCTCGGCTGGTATCGGGAAGCCCCCTAATGGAATGTTGTTCATGAAGACAGATGAATATCTGTCACCTGATAGCATTCAATGAAGAATATTCTGCAGTATTAAATACATAATCCTTTATAGAGAATATGTCATTCATAGCCTCTTGTTACACATTCTTCAACGACCCCATAATTATCATTTAAGAAGGGCTTGATCCTAGGACCTTATTCTCTAAGTGCCACTATAAATAAGGATTCCAACAATCATTGTAAGGACACAAGTTTTCTGACAAACTTATGCTATATACTGTTTAAAGCTCAATAACACTTTATTTTCTTGCTTCTTAATATCGTTATTATTGCCTTTGGAAGCTCTACTTTGGAACCAAGCTATCTACCGTCTTATCTCGATTTCAATGCAAAGTCTTATATTATTATTTAATTTATTTATCATTTTGGGAACAAATTGATCCACTTGTCTATAAACTACGTACAATTGTTCGGTTTTACGGGTAAACAATTTGGCGTCCACCGTGGGGCTTAGACAGTTGTGTAATTGAGTTGATCCTTGCATCTAAACTAACCTGTTTGATTCTTTGTCCTTAGCAAAAAATCATAAAGATGGTAGATAACGATGTCAACGTCGCACACAACATTGAGGTCCAAGGAAATCAGACTCAACACGAAGACTCGATCAGTGACACCCGCAACGTGGGAGATGAGGCCACGCCGGTCCATGGCTGGCAATATCCACGACATGTTCGAGAGGCAACTCCTGATGATGTTGAAGACGAGCCCGTCACTGGAACAGTAATAATCCTGAGGGAGCAACAAAAGGCTATTATGGGTCACCTTTCACGACAAGATCAGGTCATCATGATGGAGTTGAGGTGGGTATTGTCGGGTGCTTCCAACAACGCGAATGGACGAGGTCTAGTTCCTCCCGGTGCTCCAACAAACCAAACAACACTGGGGATTGATAACAACACCCCGATGAGCGAAGTCAGCTTTGACCGGGCAGGGGGAACGATAGCGGATGTAGTAACAATAGTGAGAATGATCCCTTTAAAATCGAACTCATGCGGTTTATGAGGGAAATAAACGTCCGAATTGATCAAATCCTGGGTGCACCACCAATGTTGAAAAGACCGGATTAAAAAAAATTACAGTCAATTGCCGTTCAAACCAAGCGTGGCACCAGAGTTGATCCAGAAGCGGTTTAAGATACCAGACATTCCGAAATACGATGGGACTTCGGATCCTCAGGAGCACATCACCACTTACACAACGATGGTGAAGGGGAACGACTTAGCTTCGCATGAGATTGAGTTAGTCTTACTGAAGAAATTCGGGGAGACCCTCACGAAAGGGGCCCTGGCATGGTATTTGCTTTTCCCCGAGCACTCAATTGATTCCTTCGAGATGCTCGCAGATTCTTTCATCGAGGCCCATGCTGGGGTCAGGAAGGTATAGGCCCAAAAGGCTACCATATTCAGGATTACATAAGGAGAATCTGAATTGCTGTGGGAGTTCGTGACCAGATTCCAAAAAGAAAGGATGATGTTAGTGGTCGTACCAGACGAATGGGCAGCTGAAGCATATACTAAAGGGTTGAATCCTAGAAGTTCTGAAGCTTCCCGAAAATTGAAAGAAAGTCTGCTCAAATTCCAGCCAACAACATGGGAGGATGTTCACAACCGGTATGAGTCAAAGATAAGAATTTAGGATGACCAGCTCGGTTTCTCGACATCAACCAAGGGTCGGGACGGGAAGAAGAATAAGGAAAAATTGAAGGATGACTTTGACAAGATCGACGGTCTTCTAAAGGTCGATTTTGCCCTATGAAAGGACCAAAAGATACGGCAGAGGTTTCCGGTCAGCGGATAGATTCTCTACCGATAGGAGAGTTGATCGCGGCCGGAATAACATATCATTGCAGGACAAAGTGGTATCGGGATCCTGAGACTCCACCTATCCCAGGTTATCCGAATACAACTTCAACATTAGCGTGGTGGAATTAGTGTCGGCTATGAGCAACATTAAGGAAGAACGGTTCCCGAAGCCAATGAGATCGGATACCAGTCAAATGTATCCTAATTTATGGTGTGAGTACTATGAGACCAATGGCCACCGGACTTCATGAGTTAGTCTTGCAAACATAGATTCCATTTATGCAAATGTGACCTTTGCGTATATAGATTCCACATATGCATCTATAGCTCTTTTGCTTCCATTCATGACTTTATGTGTTAGACTTGCAAATGAAGGTTTCATGTATGCGAATGTGACCTTGCGTATATATATTTCACATATACAACTATGCTCCTTTTCATCTCTAATTGTCTCTTTCCATAAGCCCATATGTATATTTCACATTTGCAAATATGAAGATGATGTGTGCAACTGTGGCTTTGCTTCATTCTCTTGTCTTAGCCTCTTTCTTTCTTTTTCATAATTTCTTCTTCCTACACGATTTGTTACAAAATATGTGAGGATATGATATTATTATTCATATTTTATTTTAAAACTTATTTTTTACATATGAAAATAAATGAGTAATTTATATCCATCAAATCTAAATGCTATCGGGGAAAAATACATACGACACCTTGTATAACTCATGGCAAAAAAGTAAAATTTGCATAATACTTAAATGAAAAAGCACTTCTACATACAACAAACATGTCAAGCAACATAAGTACAAAAGTATGGAAAGGAAAAGCAAAGTGAAAAGAAAGCAAAAAGCTAAGATACTGCATCTCAGAATCTGGGGGAAGAGAAACATATGTACCACTAGGAGAAGTAGGCGGATCTACCGTCGGCTCAAGATCTTGGCCTTCACCATCATCCCCTCCAGGTTCTTCTTCAGTTCCCGAGAACTCAAAATCGAAACCTGAAGAATCAATCACATCAGGTTGGACCGGGAGACCCCTTCGAGCAGTTGATTCCAGCTCACGGGCCTTGGCCATTTCGGCATGAAAGTCAATGGCACCTGCTTTGGCCTCTTCCAAGGTTTTTATCCTCATGCTATACATAGAATATGTTTTTTCAACAATGAGGGAAACCGCTCGGCGTTGAAGTTCTTCCTTAAGCCGGTCAACCTCGATCGAAAGGTTATTCTATTCAGATCTAGTGGCCTGGAGGCTGACATCAAGGTCACAGATAGTGGAGTTAAAAACTTTATTATGCTCTATGACCCTCTTATGTCTGTCTTGCAACTGAGCATGATTTTCCGCAGCAGCAATGGCTTCTTCAGCTTTGGAGTTCAAGGCTTCCTCCAAGTTATCCAGTCTTTTAGTAGAGGCAACCTCGCGATCGGCAATAATAAGAACACCATTTTGGACCTCGACCTACTGTGCCGTAGCCTCTTCAAATTGTACCCTTAACAAGGCGACTTCTTGGCTGAGGGTCACCACCTCTTACTCACTTTTTTGCAACTGGGCCTCTAACTCAACGTCCTCAACAGCTTGTGCTTCGAGTGCAGGGAGGCGGACATCAATTTGATCCCGTTTGAATGTGAGTTTTTCTTTATCAAGGATCAACCTCTGAAGGCTCTCGGAAGCAATTAAGTTAGCCTGCAAAGCAAAAGTTCAAATTAAAAATCTTGTCATAGCAAAGATACAAGGAATAACAAAGGGAACATATATCTTACTGCAGCTGCATTGTGCATGGCATTATTTACCATACACTCTCCCGAGAGAGACTGTATTTTATTCCTATCATTCTCTGAAGCTAGAGGCTTCAGGTAAATGGCAAGTCCTACTGGTTGGGACAACATATGGCACCTGGTAGAGACCGAGAGGGAAACGCTCATCCTCCTCCGAGGATCTTCGGAGGGGGGCGAATATATATGACCCAAATTCCCATGGACTAGGGACTAGGGAGGAGGAACATCCTCCTCTCGGGTGTCCACGGCCGGTGGAGATGATGTAGCAGTTACTGGTGAAGAATGCACGATTGGCGATGAGGAGATGAAGCTGATGGCGTTGTAGGTTGAGAAGTAGTTGCAGCAAAGAAATTGCTAGTTATTGTTTGCTCGCCAACCGAAGATAGAAAAGACTCGGTACCCAACATCATGGTATCGAGAGCAGCGATGGGGCCCCGAAACAAGAGTTGGAATCTTCCACTCTATCACACTCTCCCTAGAGTGTCTGGACATCGTCCTCGATTGATGTAACTAGCTCAACAGATTGAGCAGTTTGTTGAGATGATGAAGGTCGTCGTCTTCTATGTAGAGAAGACCCTTCATCACTGGCTCATCCATCATCGTCGATCACCACAGTGTCTGCTGCTAGCTCGAGTGAAACACTCTTTACTTTTTTATTTTTACCGCCGGTCGTAGAGCAGTATTGCCTTTTTTGTTGCTTATTCTCCAACCGGGGACTCCGAGAGGAAACATTCGCACCGAAAGCAGGTCCGGCGATACTCGTTAGGGTAAAGGCCTCCTATAACAACCTCGCCGCGTCTGTGGGATCAACCAAAACGTCCTCCTCGGTGGAGGTAACAGAGCCCTGAATTAAATAAAAGGAGAAATTATCCAGTTTTCTTATATGTGAGATAAAGAACAAGATAAAATCAAGAATCAACTTACCATGATTTTTGGCCTTCCACCCGTATTTGAGGGCAAGTTCTTTTAACTAGCAGGTCTCAGGCCTGATAACATCCAAAATTTTCTAGACCACCGATCCAAACCTTCAACCCTTGGTGATGTCCATCGAGTTGCTGAAATAATGCAAAAATAAGGACCAACGATAGCATGAAGGCAAGTTCTTTTAACTAGCAGGTCTCAGGCCTGATAACATCTAAAATTTTCTAGACCACTGATCCAAGACTTCAACCCTTGGTGATGTCCATCGAGTTGCTGAAATAATGCAAAAATAAGGACCAACGATAGCATGAAATAACCTTTAATCAGAAGAAAGGATAGGTGTTAAAGTTAGGTGTACGATTCCATGATTCGGGAAAGGATAGAGTGGTGGACGGGATGATGTCCCTGGTTGCAACTACGACAAACCACTCCATCCAGCCACGGTTGTTGTTATCATCCGTGCTGGTGAGCAAAGCATGATGACCATATTTGCTGAAGTTTATCATTCCCCTACGAAAAATATTGGGGGATACAGGTTCATTAATTGAGCCAGGGAGAGTTCTTCCCCTGTCTCCTGGCATAACCGCAAAAGACAAGCTATCGTCTACCACATAGAAGGGCTCGCCTGAGCCAAGTAGACTTGATAGCGGAGGCAAAACTCCAAGATTACGGAGCCAAGTCCCCTGCTCAATGAAAACGGTCCCAAAGTGAAGGGGTACGTGTAAACATACGTAAAACCCTTCTTGGGGAAGGTTACCCGCTCCGCTAGGTCAGGAGCTATGATGTTCAAGTCATGGCAGCCACCGTCTTCCTTCACAATAGGGATGCTCGAAGGACGGATGAAATAAGGGTATACACTAACAACCCATATGCGAGATTTAGCAGAAGGGAACTTTTCTTCGAAATCCTTAGTCATAGTAAAATTTTTGGGGATAACAGTGCTCACCGTAGGAGCATCATCATCATCATCAGTGTTTTCTTTATTCTTTGAAGAAATAGAATTTCTAGAAGAGGAGGCCATAATTAGCAGAAGGAAGTAAGGGTTTCTCTGAAAAAGGAAGTTAAAAGTAAGAGCGAGTTGAGTAAAGAAAGTTTGAGAGAGTTAAAAAAATTATGAAGTATAAGAGAAGAAGACGTAAGAGTATAAGTAAAGAAATAGGTGGCTAAAATTGTAGTCATGATTACCCTGAGAAATGGCAAAAGTATTGTTGAATAGGATGATGCACGTTCAGGGTATTAAATGCGGAGAGACGTGCATCTTATCAAGTGTTAGAAACTTTTCAGAGGGAGCCTGTAATTTTTCCGCCAAGAAAGGTATCTTTACCAACTTCCAGATGACACAAAGATGTGCTACCGGAAAGCAGGGGGACTATCTGTATAGAGCAAAACTGGTTCATATTAAATGCTCGTATAATAGAGTGACACGTGGAATCAGAGACCGATGGAAAGCGAGATAGGTTTAAGTCAAGACCGGGGGTAGCAGTCTCGACCGGCATCGTGAAGCCCTCAAAGGGAATATTTTCATGAAGACACATGAATACCTATCACCCAATAGCATTCAATAAAAAATATTCTGCAATATTAAATACTTAATCCATTATAGAGAATATGACATTCATAGCTTCCCGTTACACATTCTTCAATGGCCCCATAATTATCATTTAAGAGAGAATTGATCCTAGGACCTTGTTTCCTAGGTGCCACTATAAATAAGGATTCCAACAACCATTGTAACGACACAATTTTTCTGACAAACTTATGATATATACTGTTCGAAGCTCAACAACTCTTTATTTTCTTGCTTCTTAATATCGTTATTAGTGCCTTCGAAAGCTCTACTCCCGGAACTAGGCTCTCTATTGTCTTATATCGATTTCAACACAAAGTATTATATTATTATTTAATTTATTTATCATTTTGGGATCAATCAATTCACTTGTATATAAACAACATACAAATTCAGCTGTACTGTTTTATGGGTAAACAATAACATCAATGGTATTTATGGAATGAACACACGTGTATTTTTAAAGTCACCGCTTGCAATTTTTGCACTTATAACATGTGTTTAAAATCACAACATGTCAATATTGTGCCAATATATAAACCTTCACAAGGATTCAAATTTCGTAGTAATATAATGTCATGACCCCAAATTTCCTCCGTAGAATATCGTGACGGCACCTACTCTCTAAGACTAGGTAAGCCTAACAACATGCTGAAACTTAAAGTAAAACTTATAATTTAAAAACTCCAACAATTTCATAAATAGAAACTATAAACTTAGTGCGTACAACTCCCAAAACCTGGTGAGATATAAATCATAAGCTCTAGATACAGTGCTGGACAATCCTATACATCACTGTCTATAAAAGTGTAAAGAAATAAGGAAGAACATGATAGAAGGGGACTCTGAGGCCTGCGGATGCGGCTAGGTGTACCTTGAAGTCACCAAAATCAAGCTCATAATGCTAGTGCTGGACTGGTAAGATGTACCTGGATCTGCACAAAAACATGGGCAGAAGCATAGTATGAGTATACTACAGCGGTACCTAGTCAGTGCCAAGCCTAACATTGGTAGAGTAATGACGAGGTTAGGTCAAGGCCCTACTGGAGATAGTTCGAAACAATATAGAATATTTTAATGATATAAAGATAATGACAAAGGAAGTGAAACAATAAAGAATTTGCGGAAAGTTGACAACACGGAAACAAGGCAGTTAATACAACACGAAAGGAAAATAAGGATTTTCATGTTAAGGAAACAACAACCAAAGAAATACAGCAAATAGAGAAAGATCAACAGGGGGCCCTACCGAGATACCTCTTCGTAGTCCCATATCATAAAAATAACTTATAGTATTTTCTTATATCACAGTGGGGGCCTTTACATTTAGTTTTAAAAATTATTTTCCCGAAAAAGCACCGCGCATTTTAGCTCACCTTATCACACCGCATGACTTCTAGAAGTTCCCCTACTAGCCACGCGTATCAAGCCCACCTTATATCACCACATGCGTTTCAACATCCAGACCTTATATCACCGCATGCGTATCAATAACAATAGCACGGCAGGAACCTCGTGCAAATAATAACAACATCACAACTGAAATCTCGTGCAATCAACCAAACAATCCTCTCAATAATAATGCGAATGCCAAAACGCAATAACTCAATAAAATAATATTTCACAACTTATGCTTTGCCTCAATAGAAATCACGACCTTTGCAACTTAACACCAAACTCAATTGCAATATATTTCAAGGATAGCAAATTTCAAGTAAAGAATCCCACAGTTAAATAATGAATGCAGAATTAAGAAAGCAAGCAATTCAACTAAACATGTTGTACAAGTTGCAAATAAGAGATAAGACAAGTAGACATGTGAAATTAGACTAAACATGGTGACTATAACATGTTAAAGTAGCTCAATTAAGGCATGAAAAGGAAACTACGTAGCTAAAATCAGAATCTCAACATTTATCCGTGTACACACTCGTCACCTTGCATACACGGTCTCCACATATCACAATTATCACAACAGTACCAAATCCTAAGGGGAATTTTCTTGACACAAGGTTAGATAAGTCACTTACCTCAAATCACTAAATCAATTAACTATAAGGACTTTCCCTTGATATTTCAACTCCGAACGGCTCGGATCTAGACAAAACAATTTCATACTATAAATATAACCATAGGAAACTAATTTAAATATTGAAATTATGATCTTAGCAAAGAATTAAAAAATTGCTCCATAAAGTCAACCTGGCTCTGAACCTGACCAAAAATATAAAATCCAAACCCCCATTAGATATCGAGTCCAACCATACAAGAATTATTCAAATACGATTTCATTTCGCCTTTCAAAACTCAAAATTTAGCTTAAGAAGTTCTATCACTTTTTCCCAATTTCAAGCTCCAAAACACTAATTAGAAGATGTAACTATCAGTAGATTCATGGGAATTAATCAAAATCGAGTTCGGATTCTTTACCTCAAATTTCTCTCTGAAAATCCCTCGAAATTTCAACTCAAACCGAGCTCCCAAAATCCCAAAAATGAAATATGAACCAAACCCTCGAATTTCCCCCTTTCTACATATCGATCCTCGCATCTGCGGCCCTTGTGCCGCTTCTGCGATGCCGCACCTGCGAAAAAACCATCACATGTGTGAATTCCACTTAAGTCCAAGAGTTTTACTTCTAAGGATAAAAGCTCGCATTTGCAAGACCGCTTTTGCGTAGAAACGACCGCATCTGCGGTCACGCCCAAAACTGCTTCCCCAAATTTCGCTCCTGCGAAGGCAGCCTCCACATCCATGAGTCCGTTTTTGCGGACAAATGATCGCACCTGCGATCCCTGCTAGGATAGGAAAAATCCGCTTTACGACCAGTGGCTCACCCGCACCTGCGACCAATCCCTCCGCAGGTGCGAAGACACCAGAACTAGCCAGCTTCAGCAGATACACACAAGTCCAATTTTGCTCCGGATTTGATCCGAATCACACCCGGGTCCCCAGGGACCCCGCCTGAGCTAGTTCCAAAACACATAAAGGACCTACTCTAGGCCAAAAATCATACCAAACAACTTAAACTCAATGAATCGCAACCTGAATTCAAGCCTAAGCAACTATGAACTTTCGAATTCCGGAACCGACGTCGATTCATACCAAAACAATTATGATTGAAACCAAATTTTGCACAAAAGACATAATTGACATTATGGACCTATTCCAATTTACGGAATGGGGATCCGACCCCGATATCAAGAAAGTCCACTCGCGGTCAAACTTCTCAAATTCCTCCAATTTCTAACTTTCGCCAAAACACGCCGAAATGACCTACAGACCTCCAAATCAACATCCAGGACACACTACTAAGACTAAAATACGATATGGAGCTATCAGAATCATCAAAACTCTATTCCAGAGTCGTCTTCACACAAGTCAAACTACGATCAATTCCTACGACTTAACCTTCCAACTTAGGGACTATATGTTCCATTTCACTCCGGAACTCACCCGAAATCAAAACCAAGCACCCCAGAAATTCACGTAACTAGAATATAACACACATTATGGAATAAATAGGGTATAGAGGCTAATACACTCAAAACGACTGGCCGAGTCAGTACATCTCCCCCTTGAAGACAAATGTTCGTCCTCGAACGAGTATAGAGACATACCTGAAGTGGTAAAAAGGTGAGGATAATGGCTACGCATATCATGCCCTATCTCCCAAGTCACCTCTTTGATGGATGACCCCGCCACTGAACCTTCACTGAAGCAATGATCTTCGACCTTAACTTTCGATCGGCTCCTCAAGTATAACATATGAGATGGATCACCCTGATACTTTTGGAGCATAGAAACACGAAATACTAGATGAACTGCATCTAGGCTAGTTGGTAGTGCAAGTATGTAGGCCACCTCTCCAATCCTCTCAAGTATCTTAAATGGTCTTATATACCTAGGTCTCAACTTGCCCTTCTTCCCAAACCTCATAACACCCTTCATGGGCGAAACTCAAAGCAAGACCTGCTCCCCGACCATGAATGCAACGTTGCAAACTTTTCGATCCATATAACTCTTCTGTCTAGATTGGGTTGTACGAAGTCGATCATGAATCAATTTAACCTTTTCCAAAGCATCCTGAACCAAGTCTGTACGCAATAGCCTAGACTCGCCCCGCTCAAACCAACCTACCGAGACCGACACCATCTACCATACAAAGCCTCATATGGGGCCATCTAAATGCTTGACTGGTAGCTGTTGTTGTAGGAAAACTCCGCAA
This sequence comes from Nicotiana glauca, assembly GCA_026770625.1. Lineage (NCBI taxonomy): Eukaryota > Viridiplantae > Streptophyta > Magnoliopsida > Solanales > Solanaceae > Nicotiana > Nicotiana glauca. The sequence continues at coordinate 327,187 of MU685226.1, read as the reverse complement.
GTGGCAAGAATTGATCCCAAGAACCCTCAAACTCCATCACACATGCACAGAGCATATTCTCTAATATCTAAATAGTGCGCTCGGACTGCCCGACTGTCTGAGGGTGAAATGATATGCTCAACTCAACTCGAGTACCTAACTCATGTTGTACGGTTCTCCAGAACTGTGATGCAAACTATGTACCCTAGTCAGAGATGTTGGATACTTGAACGCCATGAAGCCTGACAATCTTGCAAATGTAAACTCGAGTTAGCTACTTAGAAGAATAAGTAGTCACCACTGGAATGAAATGAGCTGACTTGGTCAACCTATCCATAATCACCCAAACTGCATCGAACTTCCTCTGAGTCTGTGGGAGCCCAACAATGAAATCCATAGTTATATGATCCCATTTCCACTCTGAAATCTCTAGCTTCTGAAGCAAACCACCTGGTCGTTGATGTCATACTTCACCTGCTGACAATTTTGGCACCAAGCTATGTACTCCACTATGCCCTTCTTCATCCGCCTCCACCAATAATGCTGCCTCAAGTCATGATACATCTTCGAGGCACCTAGATGAATGGAGTACCATGAACTGTGAGCCTCCTGGAGAATTAACTCATGCAAACCAGCTACATTGGGCAGACATCGCCTGCCCTGCATCCTTAATACACCGTCATCTCCAATGGTGACCTTCTTGGAATCATCGTGTTGAAACGATTCCTTAAGGCCAAGAAGATGGGGGTCCTCACTTTGATACGATAATGAAGAGAAGACAGAAAAACCACATAAGCCAAAACTCGACCCGATTCACAAATATCCAATCTAACAAACTGGTTGGCCAAGACCTTAACATCCAATGCTAATGGCCTCTCCACTGCCAGTAGGTATGCTAAAGTGCCCAAACTCTCCGCCTTGTGACTCAAGCATAGGCCACCATATTGGCCTTCCCGGGATGATATGAAATGGTGATATCATAGTCCTTAAGCAACTTTAACTACCTCCATTAACGCAAGTTAAGATTTTTCTATTTGAACAGATGCTGCAGACTCTGGTGATCGACGTAGATCTCACAAGGAAAATCATACAAATAGTGCTGCCAAAACACGAACAATAGTTGGTAACTCAAGGTCGTGGACAAGATAGTTCTTCTCATGCACCTTCAACCGTATAGACACGTAGGCAATCATCCTACCATCCTACATCAATACCCCACCAAGACCAATTCGCGATGCATCATAATACACAATATAAGATCCCAAACTGTAGGCAACACAAACACTGAGGCTGCAGTCAAAGTAGTCTTGAGCTTTTGAAAGTTCTACTTACACTCCTCAGCCCCCCTGAATGGAGCACCCTTTTAGGTCAATCTGGTCATCTGTGTTGCAATAGATGAGAAACCCTCAAAAAATCGACGCTAATACCCTGCCAAACTAAGAAAACTCCAGATCTCCGTAGTTAAAGACGGTATGGCCAACTCTATATTGCTTCAATATTCTTTGGATCTACCTTGATCCTCTCACTCGATACTACATGTCCCAAAAATGCTACCGAATCAAGCCAGAATTCACACTTCGAAAATTTTGCATATAACTTCTTTTCTCTCAAGGTTTGGAGCATAGTCCTCAAGTGCTGCTCATGTTCCTCCCAGCTCGGGAGTACACCAGAATGTCTTCAATAAATACAATGATGAATGAGTCAAGATAGGGCTAACATACACTATTTATGAAGTGCATGAATGTTGCTATGGCATTGGTCACCCCAAATGACATCATCTGGAACTCGTAATGACCATACCAAGTCCTGAAGGCAGTCTTCAGGATATCCGACTCCCGAATCTTCAACTGATGATTTCCTGAATGAACGTCAATCTTGGAGAACACTCTAGAACCCTAAAACTTATCAAATAGGTCATCAATACGTGGAAATGGATACCTATTCTTCACTATAACCTTGTTCAACTAGCAATAATCAATACACATGCACATAGAACCATCCTTCTTCTTTAAAAACAAGACTGGGTCACTGATAAGTGGGATTTTGACTACTTATTCACACCTTTTAACTTTTGTTTTAGTCCAAAAGTTCTTAATTATATTCTCAAAAACTGATGAAATGTGCTTAAATGCAGAAGTATTAGGAAATGAGCCAAAAAGATGAAATTCAACTAAAAAATGAGTAAAATGAACTCAAGTTCAAAAAGAAGGCAAAAAGGCTAAATTTGCATGTCGCGCCCCCTTTTTCCTCGCGAAGTCAGGGTTTCAACATTCATTGGGAAAAAAATTATTTTCTTTTTTGAGTTGGGTATGGAATTTGAAGAGTCGTCACCTAACGGATTTAAGGTGCGTTAGGGCACCTAAAGCAAGTAACTCATAAAACCAGTTTGCATTATCAGAGATTGGGTAAGGGCTCGAAATAACCTTGAGGAAAAGCTGTTAGGCACCCCTCGCGGTCCACAACAGTGGGTCCCGGCCAAACTCAAATTATGTCAATTAGTCTTATAAATAGATAAAGAAAATTAGACAAATGGGTATTACATTTAAAACAAGGAGTAAAGAGGGGTCCTAGGTTTTTTAGCCTACAGGATCACTTCTATACAATGCTTGGTAAGCGTCCCCATGTTGGGGTGCTACACATGCATTGGCGCACATGCCATCATATCCTTTACTACCCTATTACCCTCCCCTTAGTGGTTATATAAGCGATTCTATTTAAAAGTACTCTACGCGTGCATTACTTGTCCCTTCCTTGTTACCCTGGAGGTGTTTAAGACCTCTAATTAAGGCAGTTTTAGACTCTCCTAAGGTGTTTAAAAAGAGAAAATCTAAGTGACAATCAAAGACAAATAGGACATTCACATAAAAAGGCAATTAAAGGCTCACTTTTACCTCCTCACATAAGCAGACAATAGCACGTCTCAAACAACAAGATTTTAGATGTTTCAGTGGGTCCTAGAGCAAGATATCCAGGTGAGCAAATAGAATGTATGAAGCATTGTGTTAAAGTGAGGCAATAGAGACCTAATCAGTTTTCCTACTGATTTTAGGGCTTACCGGATAATTCACAAATAACAAAAATATATTTTTACAGGATTTCAGTTGCCCTATGGCTTGCCTAGGTGTATGACAGTGATGTCCTATGAACATGGTATCTAGTCATTAATCATGAGTGCAGTAAACCAGTAAACAATTTTAAGCACGCAGTTTGGATCCTATAGGCATGCTGTCTAGGCGTAATAACTGATTTTAGACTTGTAGATACTGGTACCTAAATGCACAAATTGGTTTTAAAAATCCTATAGGCATAGCATCTAAATGCTGCAATTGTTTTAAAACCTAATTGAAAGGCAGAAACTGATTTAAACTTTGTCGGCATGCTGAGAATGATTCTTTTCAAACTTACAGGCATGGCGTCTAAAATATAAGATTAATTTTAAACCCTATAGGCATGGTATCTAGAATGCAAGATTGATTTTTAAACCCTATAAGCATGGTATCTGAATAAACAAACATTGCAACAACCTATAAGCATGGTGTCTAAATAAAAAAACATTGCAACAACCTATAGGCATGAAATCTAAATAAACAGACATTGCAATGACCTATAGACATGATATCTAAATAAACAAAAAGTGCAACGACCTATAGACGTGGTATTTACCCTTTTCCCAACAAGATATGTGTAAGAACCATTACTAGTTTTACTAATATCCCTAATATCTTTTTACAAAGAAGTTATTATTACAACAACAACAACAACAATGATGAATTACAGAAATCAAATTATTAGAACTATAAGGAGCCTGAACAGGCCCAAATAATAAACCTGAAAAGTCAGGCCTTCAACCAAGTATGCTAATACTCTCATAGTGCACCCAATGGTATCTTGGTGTGTCAAAGTTCCCAAGGGCCTCAAGGACCCCAAGCAATGCTCAAACTAGAAAACTCTCAAAGCAACCCTTTTTAATGAGCAAGTTTGGAAAGCCAACTCCAATGTGTCAAAGTTCAAAGGAGTCTCATGGACTCCTAAGCAAAGCTCACACTGGAGGGGCAAGATCCTAGGTATTCTAAGGATAGGAGTTGAAAATAGGAGATAGTTTTTTAAGAAAATAGTTTTGGATTCTCAGAAAGTAAGGAACAAACAGGGTCACTCAATTCCAGTGACTCAAACAAAGGTCCAACAATCAAGCAATATGCAGGAACATGAGCACTTAGATTATTAACTGTTACTAGGTGAGCATACAGTCACATACAAAGGGATAGCAAGGCTTAGGAGCATTGTTAGTCAAAAGCCTGTGAGAGGTGAACATAAGATAGAGAGGACATACTAGTGGAGAAATAAACAGACATAGGTTTAGTCTATATAAACAAATATGCAGATTTGCTGAGAGCATAAACACATAGGTCTAGCTAAAACAGGAGTAAACAAGTTGAAAACAAGACACATAGTTTCATTCAAACAGAAGCAGACATGCTATTGCAGTAAACATATAGGTTGTACAGAAGTAGACATGTTATTGCAGTAGACACATCGGATCGATTAAGCAGAAGAAAGGCATGCTAATTACAAGGAAACACATAGGTTAAATTGAATAACAGTAGGCATAGAGTCTAGTGAACATGCTGATTGGGAAAAATGATCATGAAGCACAGGATCTAATGAGATAAGTAGACATGCAGATAACAGGGCACATAGTTGAACTAATAGCAGTACACATACTGAATAGGAAAACATATAGGTTCAGAAGAAAGACATGCTGATTATAAGAAAAACATATAGGTTTAATTGAATGGCAATAATGAGAGCATACCAGTTAAGAAAGCAGAAATAGAAGGTAAAGTAGGCAGGATTCAGCAGCCTAGCTTTGGCTTTTAGCCGGCTAGATAAGCAATGAATACAAGCAACGAGAGAGAGATGAGAGAAAGTTTGTGTGTCTGTATGTGTGAACTATTGTCCGTGTTTAAGAATCAGAATGAGAGCGTATATATAGCACTTAGGGAGTGAAACAAATAAGGTAAAAGTGATTTGGAGTTCATAAATAAAGTAGATAAATATAATCAATCAGTTAATTGGGGGCTAATCCTCATTAATTCGCACAAACACATCCGGGAAGGTCATATCAGTACAAAGGGAATCCGTTACCAGCCCTGATTGGGGCTTAAATAAGGTAAGAAATCATAACTATAAATTAACTAATCAGCTGGAATAAAGCAAGTAACACTAATTACAGGCCACAAGTAAGAAAGTAAGTAAATATCCCAAAGAATACTGATTTTAACGGAAAAAATTGGTTCAAATCCCTAATAAGAATCAATTAAGTAAAAAAAATCCAAAGAATACTGGTTTTAACATAAAAGTTGTTCAGAATTAAAAATAGAATCAGTCAATACAATTGTTTCACAGAAATAAACACAATAACGGAAATTATTTTGAAGAAATCAGTATCACAAACAGGAATATCAAGGGATTAAGCATATACACGAAAATTAATCAAACATGTAAAGACACCATTAGTTTAAACACTTGAAAGTAAAAAAAAACCTTTTGAAGAAAAACTAGGACGAACCATAAATTTCAGAAAATAACTGAATTGAAATAACATTAGCAAAATAGAAGATTTATGAGGAAAAAGTACCAAATAGAACTCAGAACGCTTCAGATCTACGAGGATTTGAATAGACCTAGTGGTCATAGAACTAGGGTTTTTAAAAAAATAGTAGATATGAAGAAAACTCGGTCAAAAACCAAAGATTCGAACTAAAAATAGGAGGAGATCAGTACTCACAAATGACAATGGCCCTAGACAGGCCTGAAAACAAATTTCGAACAAAGAATCAAGTCGAGTCTCCTTGAGATTCTTCTAAGAACCCGTGCAATCAACAACCAGAGGGTATAGAAGGCCGGTAGGAGCCGGAGAATATACAGAAACTCCATAGACGGGAGTTTTTGCCGGTGATGGCGATTAGAGTTAGGGGGTGATTGAGAGAGAAGCGGAGGGGTTCAGGGATTCAAGGGCGGCGAAGTGTAACAAATGAGTTAGGTTAGGGGGTTCATTTGGGTTAAAAATAGTAAGAAGGAATAGGGGCCGTTGATCTCAGAGATCAACGGCCAAGATGAGAAGGGGTCTGGGTCGGGTAGGATTTTAATTGGGTTAGGGTGGTTTTGAATTGGGCTTGGGTTAATTAAATTGGATTGGGATCCAATTTTGGGTGTAGATTAGGGGTTATTTGTTGAATACCCATTTTAAATAATTTTAAAAATAGCTAATTAAAGGATAAAAAATAATTTTCAAGCATGAAAGTGATTTAAAATATTTTTTATAATATTATAAAAATAAAAAAGGCTATTTTCTGTATAGATAATGTAATTATGCATATGTAGGGGTTATTTTTGCAAAATATGCAGTTATAGTTTTAAAAATGCAATTAAAATGTTTGAACACTCTTATGAACATAAATGATAAATTTAGATGATTAAATCATCACAAAAATAATATGAGGGATAGTTTTGAACATTTATTTAATTAAAAAATACAGAAATAAATGGATTTGGGGTCTTGAAAAATTGTAGAAAAAAAATTGTGAAACACTTGGATGTGTTTGTAAATTCATGCACAATATTTTGAAAGTGTTTATGCATATTTAAATTATATGAGGGAAAAATTGGGTATCAAAAACTGCACCTTTTTACCCGGGAAGGATGAAAGAGTTTCTGGATAAAGAAATGATGACCGATTTTGATCGAATAATGGCCAAACCCTGGTCTCTGAGTTGCCTACATAGCCCTAGTTTTACAGGAATCAGGCTATGTATAGTTCTGGACTCGATGGTAAATGAAGCCGATGGAAAAGGTTCTTTTCGTGAAGTGTAATGTCGGATGGAGTTATGATTGTGGGTTTGGAGTGTAGCGGATGTATTGTAGGGTAGATATCTAAATGGTCACAGAGTAAGGTGGGTAATTGATGGGAATCAATTATAATGGCGAAGTGTAAATGGTATGAACGGAAACCGAAGTGAAAGTTATTCCCGCTTGAAGAACGGTTACCTCCTGGATTACCTTCAAAACTTAAAATATGACGCATGCAAATATATATAGTATTGCAAGAATTTAAACATGATGCAAATTTTCTTTGGACCATGAAGACATTCTTTGGACGGTGAGGATGACGTCTTTATACTATGATGTCCTGGGCCATGAATTATGAGATAGGAGATTCGCAGACCATGAAATGATGTTCTCGGGCCATGGGGATGGTGCCTTCGAACTATGACGCCTTTGAATAGGTTGGCTATATGTCAGCCCATGAAGTGCAGAGATATGGTACCGAAAGTGAAAGCAAGAAAAATCTTAGTCCCCAGCGGAGTTTGGGGAAGAGCTTAGCTCGAGAGAAGAAGATAATGACAAGAATAGAGCAACATTTATGCAGGGAGGGACAATGCTTAATCCCATGAGAAGGCGGTGATTAGCCTCATGCAAATACGGAGGCAGGGCTTAGCCTAATGCGAGATTGAGACAGATCTTAGTCTCATACAAAGAGAAGGAAATTCTTAGCCTTATGCAAATATGGAGGCAGGGCTTAGCCTCATGCAGGATTGAGACAAGGCTTAGTCTCATGCAAAGAGAAGGCAATGCTTAGCATTATGCAAATATAGAGGCAGGGCTTAGCATCATGCAGGATTGAGATAGGGCTTAGCCTCATGCAAAGAGAAGGCAATGCTTAGCCTTATGCAAATATAGAGGCAGGGCTTAGCCTCATGCAAGATTTGAGACAGGGCTTAGTCTCATACAAATAGAAGGCAATGCTTAGACTTATGTAGATGATAGTCAAGGCTTAGCCTCATGCAAGATCGGAGACAGAGCTTAGTCTCATGCAAAGAGAAGGCAATGCTTAGCCTTATGCAGATATGGAGGAAGGACTTAGCCTCATGCAAGATTTGAGACATGGCTTAGTGTCATGCAAAGAGAAGGCAATGATTAGCTTTATGTAGATGAGAGGCATGGCTTAGCCTCATGCAATATTGGAGACAAAGCTTAGTCTCATGGAAAGAGAAGGAAATGCTTAGCCTTATGCAAATATGGAGGCGAGGCTTAGCCTCATGCAAGATTTGAGACAGGGCTTAGTCTCATACAAAGATAAGGTAATGCTTAGCCTTATGAAAATATGGAGGTAGGGCTAAGCCTCATGCAAGATTTGAGACAGAGCTTAGTCTCATGCAAGGAAAAGGCAATGCTTAGCCTTATGCAAATATAGAGGCAGGGCTTAGCCTCATGCAAGATTTGATATGCAAGGATAAGGCAATGCTTAGCCTTATGCAAATATGGAGGCAAGACTTAGCCTCATGCAAATATGGAGGCAGGGCTTAGCCTCATACAGAGAACAAATAAGAATAGAATATTTCTTAGCTGGAGATATATTTGCGTCTGGTGGTCTGATCGTTAGGACTTTAGTATATGTATGTTTGCGAATACTTCAATTATGTTCACCATGACTGCATCCAAAGAAAAATTGTAAGTTTTGTAAGGGGAGGTTGGTTCGTGCCTTCGTCTGCTGGCTTTGCTTCGCTCTATTCTGGAGGCCTTGTTTGAGTTGCCCCAGGGTAACGCCTGAGTGTCACAGAAATAGAGTTTTCGAAAATATGCATTTATTGATAAAAAATGGAGTAATTTTTCAGAAAACATAATGAAATATCAAATAATTTTAGATGAACTAGCGACTATAACACATTTCCAATACATTGCAGATTTCTTATTTTAGAATTTTGAGAGTCCTCCTCAAAATTTTGCCCCAGTTTGGTAAATGATCCTTCAGCCGTTTGCGTGCGACGAAACTTGCTGAAACTTCTCCAGAAGTGCCGTAGTTTCTTAACCAATTTCTAACTTTTTGGCATATAATGGAATCGGCTGGACTTGCTCCTATATTTTGAGGGTCCTCCTCAAAATTCTGCCCCAGTTTTTGGTTCTGGGGGAAAATAAAAATTTTATTATGATATGACTAAATCCACAGGGCTGCTTACGTATCTCCTCTTAAACGGGAATCAGGTCAAGCGTAGTTCAGTTACATTGGATGAAGGAACAATCTAAACATAGTATCTCTTGACTACGTCTGAATTGATTGGTTTTGGCCAAACTTCTCCATCCATTTATGCAAGTATGAGTGCTCCTCCTGTTAGCGCCCTGTGAACCATGTAAGGACCTTTCCAGTTGGGAGAGAATTTCCCTTTTGATTCAAATTGATGTGGGAAGATCTTCTTCAACACCAACTGTCCTGGTATGAATTTCCTTGGTTCGACCCTTTTGTTGAAAGCTCTGGACATTCTGTTCTGATAGAGCTGACCGTGACATACTGCGTTCATTCTTTTTCTGTCTATGAGGGCCACTTTCTCATAGCGGCTCCTTATCCATTATGCATCATTAAATTCGACTTCCTGTATGATCCTTAAATAAGGAATTTCTACCTCGACTGGAATGACGGATTCGATACCTTAAACCAATAAATAGAGAGTTGCCCCAGTTGATGTGCGGACTGTGGTGCGGTACTCCAAGAGGGAAAAGGGTAACTTCTTGTTCTATTGTTTGTGGTTTTTTTTACCATATTCCGTAATATCTTCTTGATATTCTTGTTAGCAGCTTCCACAGCTCCATTTATTTGAGGTCTGTATGCTGTAGAGTTTTTGTGCTTGATTTTGAAAGTTTTTGTGAGGCCCGTGAAAGCTTTTTTCTCTAAACCCGAAAGCTCGTAGTGCCAAAGTAGGAATATATGTTAGAGATGGATAATTCGGACCTTTTTGGACTGATCTATGCATTAAAAAGTCAAGGAATAATGTTTTCCGAAAAAGTGCGATTCTGCGGTCGAAAATGCGGTCACATAATAGCTATGCGAACCGCATAGTCGCCGCAGAGTGATGCAGTGTGTTGGTAAATTTGAGGTCAACTATGCGGCCAATTATGCGATTGCATAAGCGTTATGCGGGCCGCAAAGTCATCGCATAATTCCCTTGGAATTTTGTAAGGGGCAGTTCTGTGGTGCATTATGCGACCATAGAATGGGTATGCGAGCCGCATTTCTGCCGCATACCCAGACACTGTGCTCAAGTTTTGGGAAGCATTTTTGCGGTTCATTATGCGGGCCGCATGTCAACTTTACGATCGCAAATGCGATCGCAGATCTGAGTCGGGCTCCTATTTTTTAATTTTTAAAAACCCGACCCTACCCCATTAAAAGCACCCCATTAGACCAATTTCCTATTATTTCATGAGATATAGAGTGAGAGGGAGTAATCTTCATCAAGTCCTCTCTCAATCCTTGCCCCAAATCCTTGAAGATTGTCAATTGAAGCTACTAGGTCTTAATTCTAAGAGGTAAGAACTGTACCCCCATGAATAATTTCAAAAAATCTGTTAAAATAGGTAATTATAAGGTGGGTACATGGGTATAAGGGCTAATAATCTTGCATGCACAATAAATATTGGGGCATGGGGAGGATGAGAACTAAAGAGAGAACAATTGGGGCATAATATTGAAGAATTTTCTTTCAAAAGGGGTCTGAGATCATAATGCACATTTTATGTTTGATAATATGCTCAAACGAGCTAGAATCTTAATCTCATCTCTAATTCTTGGTTCAGTTGTAATTCTTATACAATAGATTGAAGTGCTAAGAGTCCAAGAATTTTATAAGAATTAGGGTAAAGCTTTATTGAGGTATGTATGGCTCAACCACCCTTCTTTTAGAAATTGAGCTTCCATGGTGCTCGGGTAAGTGTTGGAAGTTCGAAACATAATTGATGCCGTGCTTGTTATGTTAAGTGAATTGATTTGTGAAAATGTATGTGGTAAGTACTTCTTTATGTGTTTAATGTGTTATTCTTGTAAATGGAAGATGTGTGGAGAACATGATTTATGTGCTAAATGCCTAATTGTCATGCAAAGGTTACTTTGGGACTAATATGCCAAACTTGACGAGTTACCCTCTATGCTTATGACTTAAATTGCTTTGGTATATGCCTATGACTTTAAGTGGCACGACAAAGGTTGAAAATGGGAACAATGTGAAACGTGAGTTGTGGAATGTGGAAATTGTAGCCCCGAGTGCTGGTAAACTAATACATGTGTAACCAAAGATTGGTGTGAGATGAAAAATGGAAAATGGTAATGTCTCGGGGATACGGCTTAGCCGATCGGGTCGTGATCGGATGCCATGATATATAAACATATGGTGGTAATGTATTGATGATTGAAACTGGAAAGTGTGAATGAAATAATGGTAACGTCTCAGGGAGACGGCTTAGCCGATCGAGCCATGATTGGACTCGCTCACAGAAGCGGTTGTAATATGGATAATGATGCAACAATGTGGGATACTCCAATCTAAAATTTCAAGAACTATGTGAAAATCATGTGAACCTCCTTATATTGTCAGCATGGTGCTTATTTGAAACTTTGTTGTCAATACGATTTCCTCTTTACTCTTGTATGATTGTTCTTTCTAACAGGATGGTGTTTAGTTATACATACTAGTACTATTCCATGGTACTAACGTCCCTTTTGCCAGGGGCACTACATTTTAAATAAATGTAGGTGGCTCCATAGCGGATAGTGTCGATCGTGTGTAGCGGAGCATCCTCTTCTCAAAATCTTGTGAGCCCCTTCCTCCTTCAAGGGATTATGTTGTACGCCTTTTGTTATAGATATCCATTTTGAGGTATAGTCGGGGATTTATTGCCGGCGTTATTATCATTGTCTTTTATATCCTTAGAGGCTCCATAGACGTTTGTGTGGGTTATGTACGGGTATTGGATAGGTCAATGAACCATGTCGTAACCTTGTACGCTTGCGTTCTTCTAAATTATAACTGTTTGGAATCTTGGAAGCCTAACTACGGTTGAGGTTGTGTTGTAAAATAAGCTATCCATGTTGAATGTACAACCCTTTTTATTGTGTAATTAAATGGAATCAGATCCCTTAATCGCATTGAGTTAGATAGGAGGTGTTTGATAAGGCTTGCTCAGTTGGGTTCACTCGATTGAGCACCGGTCGCACCTCCTGAGGTTGGAGCGTGACAAACTTGGTATCAGAGCCTAAGGTTTTCAAGTGTCCTAGGATGTCTCGAAGCCGCATCTAGTAGAGTCCTTCTTATCGGTGTGAAGTCAACCACATCTATAAGTTGGAGGCTACTTGGGCAATAGGAATAACTCCCTTCTTTGGTATTCTAGATCGTGCGGAAATTGTGATACTATCTCCCTCTGACTAGTGCATTGCTCTATCTTTCAGTAAATGTCACCTAAGAAGAAAGCAAAAATTGGCCAAGGAGCCAATGCCACCTCAGGAGTGGCTAATGAATCATTGCTTGATGCTGCAGGTAAGGTAATCGCCCTGCTATCACCCTGCCTGGTTCTCCTGTTCCACAGCAGACTGCCCCAGTTCCTACACCTGCGGAAGATACTACTATCCCTCCCATTGATACTCCTATCTCGCCTTCAGCCCCAAATTCCAGTTATGGTATCTCTGATGGGGATCTTAGGGGAGCTACTCAGATGCTGACACAGCTAGTGGCCTCCCAGGCCTAGAGGTTAAATGTTGCACCTAGTGTATCTAGCCAACAAGGGGATTCCACCAATTCCAGGGTAAATAGATTTCTGCAGTTAGACCCTCCAGTGTTTAAGGGTGCCAATCCAGAAGAAGTCCCTCAGGATTTTATTGATGAGATGCACAAAACACCCAGGGTTATGCATGCAATTGAGACAGAGGGAGTATAGCTGGCTGTCTACCATTTGAAAGGGGTGGCCTATGCGTGGTTTGAGTTTTGGGAAGATTCCCGCAAGGAGGAGAGCCCTCAGGCGAGGTGGAGTGAGTTTGCTGATGCCTTTATAGATCATTTTCTGCCTGCTAAGATAAGGGCAACCCATGCAGCAGAGTTCAAAAATCTGAAACAGGGTAGCAAAAGTGTGTGGGAGTACTATATGGAGTTTTCCCGCTTGTCCAAGTATGCTATTCACATATTGCCCATAATGGAGGCTAGGGTGTGCCAGTTTGTTTAGGGTCTTAATCCTTTAACTATTAACGAGGCTTCTATAGCTGTATTGAACTCTGACATGAATTATGGGAAGATGGTAGCGTTTGCTCAGGCCACAAAAAACCGTAAATTGAGATGGAGAGAAAGGGTAACAGAAAAACTCGGTCTGCAGGCAGCATGGGTGAGTCACTAGGTGGAGAAAGATCATCTATTCAGGAAGGAATGTCGGGGTCGTCCCAATCTGTTGCACAGTCTTCAGCTAGTGCACTGCCATCAGGGCCCAACCGTCAGCAACAATGGAGTTGTTTCAGGCCTAATAAGGGCAACAGAGGATCCTATCAGCGGGGCCGGTCAGGAGAGAGATCCCAGCAGCAGCAGAGGTCCCCGTGCCCTAAGTGCTAGAAGATGCACCAAGGGTTTGCTACTTGGAATTACCCGTGTACTATGGATGCAGGATGAGGGGCCACATTCAGAGGCATTGTCATGCATCCCGCCAGGGAGCGGGTAGGGGCTCAGCACCTTCATCCAGTCCAGCAGTTGCTACATCTTCAGCCCCCTCTCCAGCTCGAGGTACCCCAGCACTCGTAGGGTGAGGTGCATCTACGGGTGGTGCGCAGAGTTCAGGAGGCCCAGCCAGTTCTATGCCATGAGTGGTCGCTAAACTACAGAGGCTTCTACAAATATTTTTATAGGTATTCTAACTGTCCAATACCATGATGTGTATGCACTTATTGACCCAGGTTCCACCCTATCCTTTGTTACCCTTTTTGTTGCTATGGAATTTGGGATAGAACCAGAACTGCTTCATGAACCATTCTCGGTATCTACTCTGGTTGATGAGTCAATTTTGGCTACTTTAGCTTATAGAGGTTGTGTTGTCACGGTGCGTGGTAGGGATACTATGGCCTATCTTATTGAATTGAGGATGATTGATTTTAATGTAATAATGGGAATAGATAGACTTTACTCATGTTTTGCGAAGCTTGATTGTCGAACTAGAACTATGAGGCTTGAGTTTCCTAATGAGCCCGTGGTAGAATGGAAAGGGGATAATGTAATGCCTAAAGGTCGGTTTATTTCGTACCTTAAGGCCGCAAAGATGATCAGGAAGAGGTATATCTATCATTTAGTCCATGTTACGGATACCGACGCCAATGTACCTAGCCTTGAGTCCGTACCTGTTATGGATAAATTTTCGGATGTCTTTCTAGATGAGCTCCCTGGGGTTCCTCCAGACAAGGAGATAGACTTTGGGATCGATATGATGCCAGGCATGCATCCTATATTAATTCCACCTTACAGAATGGAACCGGATGATTGGAAAGAGCTAAAGGAATAATTGAAGGATTTGCTAGAAAATGGTTTCATCCGACCGAGTGTGTCAGCATGGGGCGCTCCGGTTTTGTTTGTAAGGAAGAAAGATGGGTCGTTGCGAATGTGTATTGACTACCGACAACTTAACAAAGTCATCATAAAAAATAAATACCCTCTACCCGGAATAGATGACTTGTTTGACCAATTGCAAGGTGCTATGTGTTTTTCAAATATCGACTTGCGGTCCGGGTATCATCAATTGAAGATAAGGGAGCGGGATATTCCAAAAACAACTTTCAAAACTCGGTACAGGCACTTTGAATTCCTGGTAATGTCTTTTGGGCTAACAAATGCCCTGGCAGCTTTCATGGATCTTATGAATCGAGTCTTCAAGCCTTTTCTAGACTCCTTTATGATAGTATTCATTGACGATATTCTTGTATATTCCCGAAGTCAAGAAGATCATGCTAACCATCTCAGGGCAGTTCAGAACACTCTTCAGCAACATCAACTATATGCAAAGTTTTCAAAATGTGAATTTTGGCTTGAATCTGTCACGTTCTTGGGTCATGTCGTCTCTAGGAAAGGAATTATGGTTGATCCTCAAAAGATTGCGACAGTGAAAAATTGGCCTAGACTTGCTACTCCAACAGAAATTCGCAGTTTCTTGGGTTTGGCCGGGTACTATAGAAGATTTGTGAAGGGGTTTTCTTCTTTTTCCTCTCCATTGACTTAATTGAACCAGAAAGTAGTTAAGTTCCAGTGGTTATACGCTTGTGAGAAGAGCTTCCAAGAATTGAAATCAAGATTGACTACAGCACTGGTACTAACCCTGCCGAAGGGTACAAAGGGATTTGTGGTATATTGCGATGCTTCCAAGATTGGGCTCGGGGGCGTGTTAATGCAGCACGACAAGGTAATAGCCTACACTTCTAGGCAACTCAAGAATCATGAAAAGAACTATCCAACTCATGACTTAGAGCTTACGGCAGTGGTGTTTGCGCTAAAGATTTAGCGACATTATCTATATGGGGTCCATGTGGATATATTCACGGACCACAAGAGCCTTCAATATATTTTCAAGCAGAAGGAGTTGAATCTGAGGCAGAGAAGATGGCTAGAGTTACTCAAGGATTATGACATTGATATTCTCTATCACCCGGGAAAGGCTAATATTGTGGCAGATGCTCTTAGTCGAAAATCCATGGGAAGTTTGGCTCATTTGAGGGCATATCAGAGGCCATTGGCCCCCAAGGTTCATCAATTAGCTAGTTTGGGAGTTCTCCTTGCGGACTCTAATGATGGAGGGGTAGTTGTGCAGAATAGGGCTGAATCATCGCTTGTGGCAGAGTTGAAACAAAAGTAATTCGACGATCCATTATTAGCACAGCTGAAAGAGGGTATCCATAAACACAAGACCACAGCTTTTTCCCTTGGCATGGATGATGGTACCCTATGGTGCCAAGGCCGCCTATGTGTTTCGGATATTGACGGTCTTTGGGGAAGTATCATGGCAGAAGCTCACACTTCCAAGTATTCAATGCACCCAGGTTCTACAAAAATGTATCATGATCTTAAGGAAGTTTATTGGTGGAACAAAATGAAAAGGGATGTAGCGGACTTTGTGGCTAGACGTCTGAACTGTCAGCAAGTGAAGGCCGAACATCAAAGACCTGGAGGACTGGGTCAAAACATAGAAATTCCAATATGGAAATGGGAGATGATCAGTACGGATTTTGTGGTAGGGTTGCCGCGCACTCCGTGCAAGTTTGACTCAATTTGGGTGATTGTTGATCGACTCACAAAATCAGCACACTTCTTGCTAGTCAAATCTACTGACACAGCAGAAAAATATGCCAGTTGTATATCAAGGAAATAGTCAGGTTACATGGTACTCCAACCTAAATCATTTCTGATCGAGGGGCTCAGTTCACAGCCAACTTTTGGAAGCAATTTTAGCAAGGTTTGGGCACGCACGTAAATCTTAGCATAACTTTTCTCCCCCAGAGTAACGGGCATGTAGAGTGGACTATTTAGACGTTTGAGGATATGTTGCATGCTTGTACTCTCGATTTCAAAGGTAGCTGGGATGATCTTTTGCCACTCATAGAGTTTTCTTATAACAACATCTTCCACGCTAGTATTCTGATGGCACCATTTGAGGCACTGTATGGTAGACGATATAGGTCTCCTATTGGGTGGTTCGAGGTTGGAGAAGCTGAATTGATAGGGCCAGACCTTGTGCACAGGCCATGGGGAAGGTCAAAATTATTAAGTAGCGGTTGAAAACTGCTCAAAGTCACCAAAAGTCTTATTCAGATGTCTGTCGTAGGGACTTGGAGTTCAAAGAAGATGATTGGGTATTCTTGAAGGTTTTCCCCATGAAGGGTATCATGCTATTTGGGAAAAAAAGGAAAATAGAGCCTAAGATTGTCGGACTGTACAGGATCATCTAGCAGATTGGTCAGGTGGCATACAAGCTTGAGTTGCCACCCGAGATGTCATTGGTACCCAGTCTTTCATGTGTATATGTTGAAGAAGGTAGTGGGAGACCCATCCATTATAGTGCCAGTTGAAACTATTGAGGTCAATGAAGAATTGTCCTACGAAGAAGTTCCAGTTTCCATTCTTGACAGGTAGGTCCGGAAATTGAGGAATAAGGAGATTGCTTTCATAAAAGTGTTATGGCGAAACCAGCAGGTTGAGGAAGCCACGTGGGAAGCCGAGGAAGAAATGAGGAGGAAGTACCCCATTTGTTTGTATAGCCATGTAATAGTTTTCATCCATTTGGCCCCTATGAACTCTGTATCCTTGATTTGATCTATGTAAAACTGTTATGTTTCGTTTTGTTTTTATGATTGCCTATGCGGCCATGGTTAGTATTGTACATGTTATGTTGTGTCTACGGAATATGTATATGCTGTTAGGATATGTTTCTAGGGCTTTCTAGCAGGTGGATAGGCCTAGATACAAAGGAAACTCTAGCAAAATTTTCAGTAATTTAGGGAGTTAGCCAATTTGGAGCTATTGAAGTATTCCATGATTGTGAGAAACTGGAATTTCATAAGAAACTGCTAATAAGTGAATCTTGACCCTCATTCGAGGATGAATGATCCAAAGTGGGGGAGAATGCGAGGCCCGTGAAAGATTTTTACTCTAAACCAGAAAGCTCGTAGTGCCAAATTAGGAATATGTGTTAGAGATGGGTAAAATTCTTTACGGCGAGCTTGCTCGCCACGATTTGGACCCTTTTTGGACTGATCTATGCATTAAAAAGTCAAGGAATAATGTTGTCCGAAAAAGTGCGATTCTGCGGTCAAAAATGCGATCGCATAACAGCTATGCGGACCGCATAATCGCCCCAGAGTGAAGCAGTGTGTTGGTCAATTTGAGGTCAACTATGCGATCGCATAAGCGATATGCGGGCTGCAAAGTCATCACATAATTCCCTTGGGATTCTGTAAAGGGCAGTTCTGCGGTGCATTATGCGACCGCATAACGGGTATTTGGACCACATTTCTACCGCATACCCAGACTGTGTGCTCAGGTTTTGGGAAGCATTTTTGCGGTCCATTATGCAGGCCGCATGTCAACTTTGCGATCGCATATCTGAGTCGGGCTCCTATTTTCTAATTTTTAAAAACCCGACCCCACCCCCTTAAAAACACCCCGTTAGACCATTTTCCTATTATTTCATTACATATAGAGCGAGAGGGGGAGTTCTAGAGTGAGAGGGAGTAATCTTCATCAAGTACTCTCTCAATCCTTGCCCCAAATCCTTGAAGATTATTAATAGAAGCTACTACGTCTTCATCCTAAAAGGTAAGAACTGTACCCTCATGAATAATTTCAAAATTTCAGTTAAAATAGGTAATTAGCAAGTGGGTACACGGCTATAAGGGCTAGTAATCTTGCATGCACAAGAGATAATGTGGTATGGGGAGGATGAGAACTAAAGAGACAACAATTGGGGTATAATATTGAAGAAGTTTCTCTCAAAAGAGGCGTAAGATCATAATGCACATTTTATGTTTGATAATATGCTCAAATGAGCTAGAATCTTAATCTCGTTCTAATTCTTGGCTCAATTTTAATTCTTATACAATTGATTGAATTGCTAAGAGTCCTGGAATTTTATAAGAATTAGGGGAATGCTTTATTGAGGTATGTATGGCTAAAACCCCCTCCTCTTAGAAATTGAGCTTCCATGGTGCCCGTGTAATTGCTGTAAGTTCGAAACATAATTGATGTAGTGCTTGTTATGTTAAGTGAATTGATGTTGTGAAAATGTATGTGGTAAGCACTTCTTAAATGGAAGATGTGTGGAGAACATGATTTATGTGCTAAATGCCTAACTGTCATGCCAAGGTTACTTTGAAACTAATATGCCAAACTTGACGAATTCCCCTCTATGCTTATGACTTAAATTGCTTTGGTATATGCCTATGACTTTAAGTGGCAAGGTAAAGGATGAAAATGGGAACAATGTGAAACTTGAGTTATGGAATGTGGAAGTTGTGGCCCCAAATGCCAGTAAACTAATACATGTGTAACCAAAGATTGGTGTGAGATGAATAACGGAAAATGGTAACGTCTCGGGGAGACGGCTTAGCCGATCGGGCCGTGATCGGACGCCATGATATATAAACACATGGTGGTAATGTATTGCTGATTGAAACTGGAAAGTGTGAACAAAATAATGGTAACGTCTCGGGGAGACAACTTAGTCGATCGAGCCGTGATCAGACTTTGCTCACGAAAGCGGTGGTAATATGGATAATGATGCAACAGTGTGGGATGCTCCAAACTAAAATTTCAAGAACTATGTGAAAATCATGTGAACCTCCTTATATTGTCGGCATGGTGCTTATTTGAAACTTTGTTGTTTTTACGACTTCCTCTTTACTCTTGAATTGTTGTTCTTTCTAACAGGATGGTGTTTAGTTATACACACTAGTACTATTACATGGTACTAACGTCCCTTTTTCGGGGGCGCTATATTTTTAAATAAATGTAGGTGGCTCCATAGCGGAAGTGCCGATCGTGTGTAGTAGAGCATCCTCTTCTCAAAATCTTGGTGAGCCCCTTCCTCCTTCAAAGGGTTATGTTGTACACCTTTTGTTATAGATATCCATTTTGAGGTATAGCCGGGACCTTGTTGCTGACGTTGTTATCATTGTCTTTTGTATCCTTAGAGGCTCCGTAGATGTTTTTGTGGGTTATGTATAGGTATTGGATAGGTCAATGAACCATGTCGTAACCTTGTACTCTTGCTTTCTTCTAAACTATAACTGTATGGAATCTTTGAAGCCTAACTACGGTTGAGGTTGTGTTATAAAATAAGCTATAGATGTTGAATGTACAACCCCTTTTATTGTCTAATTAAATGGAATCAGATCCCTTAATCGCATTGAGTTGGGTAGGAAGTGTTTGATAAGGCTTGCTAAGTTGGGTTCACCCGATTGAGCGCCGGTCGCGCCTCCCGAGGTTGGGGCGTGACAAACTTGGTATCAGAGCCTGAGGTTTTAAAGTGTCGTAGGATGTCTCAGAGCCGTGTCTAGTAGAGTCCTTCTTATCGGTGTGAAGTCAACCACATCTATAAGTTGGAGGCTACTTGGGCATTAGGAATAACACCCTTCTTTGGTATTCTGGATCGTGCGGAAATTGTGATACTATTTCTCCCTCTAACTAGTGCATTGCTTTATCTTTCATTAAATGGCACCTAAAAAGAAAGCAAAAATTGGCCAAGGAGCCAATGCCACCTCAGGAGTGGCTGATGAATCATTACTTGATGCTGTAGGTGAGGGTAGTCACCCTGCTATCACCCTGCCTGGTTCTCCTATTCTAGGGCAGACTGCCCCAGTTCCTACACCTGCAGAGGATACTACTATCCCTCCCATTGATACTCAGATGCTGACACAGCTAGTGGCCTCCCAGGCCTAGTGGTTAAATGTTGCACCCAGTTCATCTAGCCAATAAAGGGATTCCACCAGTTCCAGGGTAAATAGATTTCTATAGTTAGACCCTCTAGTGTTTATGGGTGCCAATCCAGAAGAAGACCCTCAGGATTTTATTAATGAGATGCACAAGATCCTCAGGGTTATGCGTGCAATTGATATAGAGGGAGTAGAGTTGGCTTCCTACCATTTTAAAGGGGTGGACTATGCTGTTAGATTATCTAGTGTTTATGAGTTCCAATCCAGAAGAAGACCCTCAGGATTTTATTGATGAGATGCACAAGACCCTCAGGGTTATGCGTGCAACTGAGATAGAGGGAGTAGAGTTGGCTGCCTACCATTTGAAAGGGGTGGACTATGGGTGGGTTATGGGAAGATTCCCGCGAGGAGGGGAGCCCTCAGGCGAGGTGGAGTGAGTTCGCTGATGCCTTTATATATCATTTTCTACCTGCTGAGACAAGGGCAACCCGTGCAGGGGAGTTTGAAAATCTGAAACAGGGTAGCGGAAGTGTGTAGGAGTACTATATGGAGTTTGCCCGCTTGTCCAAGTATGCTATTCACATGTTGTCCACAATGGAGGCTAGGGTGCGCCGGTTGGTTCAGGGTCTTAATCCTTTAACTATTAACGAGGCTTCTACAACTACATTGAACTCTGACATGAATTATGGGAAGATGGTAGCATTTGCACAAGCTACAGAAAATTGTAAACTGAAGAACAAGATGGAGAGAGAGGGTAACAAAAAGACCCAATCTGCAGGCAACATGGGTGAGTCATTAGTTGGGGATGATCAGCTGTTCATTGAGGAACGTGAGGGCCGTTCTAGCCTGTTGCTCAGTCTTCAGCTAGTGCATCGCCATCAGGGACCAACCAGCAGCAGCAGTGAAGTTCTTTCAGGCCCAGTTAGGGCAACAGAGGATCCCATCAGCGGGGCCAGTCAGGAAGGAGATCCCAGCAAAGGTTCCCATGCCCCAAGTGTGGGAAGATGCACTCAGGGGTTTGCTACTTGGAGTTACCCGTGTGCTATGGATTCGGGATGAGGGGCCACTTCAGAGGCATTGTCATGCATCCCGCCAAGGAGCGGGTAGGGGCTCAGCACCTTCATCCAGTCCAGCAGTTGCTACATCTTTAGCCCCCTCTCCAGCTCGAGGTACCCCAGCACTCGCAGGGCGAGGTGCAGCTACGGGTGGTGCGCAGATTTCAGGAGGGCCCAGCCGATTCTATGCCATTAGTGGTCGCCAGACTGCAGAGGCTTCTACAAATATTTTTATAGGTATTCTGACTGTCCAATCCCATAATGTGTATGCACTTATTGACCCAGGTTCCACCCTATCCTATGTTACCCCTTTTGTTGCTATGGAATTTGGGATAGAACCAGAACTGCTTCATGAACCATTCTCGGTATCTACTCCGGTTGATGAGACAATTTTGGCTACTCTAGCTTATAGAAGTTGTGTTGTCACAGTGCATAGTAGGGATACCATGGACGATCTTATTGAATTGGGGATGATTGATTTTTTATGTAATAATGGGAATGGATTGGCTTTACTCATGTTCTGTGAAGCTTGATTGTCGAACTAGAACTATAAGGTTTGAGTTTCCTAATAAGCTCGTGGTGGAATGGAAAGGGGATAATGTAGTGCCTAAAGGTCGGTTTATTTCTTACCTTAAGGCCGCAAAGATGATCAGGAAGAGGTGTATCTATCATTTAGTCCATGTTACGGACACCGATGCCAAGGTACCTAGCCTTGAGTCCGTACCTGTTGTGAATGCATTTCCAAACATCTTTCCAGATGAGTTCCCCGGGGTTCCTCTAGACAGGGAGATAGACTTTGGGATAGATATGATGCCAGGCACACAACCTATATCAATTATACCTTACAGAATAGAACCGACTGATTGGAAAGAGCTAAAGGAACAATTGAAGGATTTGCTAGAAATGGGTTTCATTCGGCTGAGTGTGTCACCATGGGGCACACCGATTTTGTTTATAAGGAAGAAATATGGGTCTTTGCGAATATGTATTGACTACCGATAGCTTAACAAAGTCACCATAAAAAATAAATACCCTCTACCAAGAATAGATGACTTGTTTGACAAATTGCAAGGTGCTATATGTTTTTCAAAGATCGACTTGCGGTCCATGTATCACCAATTGAAGATAAGGGAGCAGGATATTCCAAAAACAGCTTTCAAAACTCGGTACGGGCACTTTGAATTCCTGGTAATGTTTTTGGGCTAACAAATGCCCCGGAAACTTTCATGGATCTTATGAATTTCAAGCCTTTTCTAGACTCCTTTGTGATAGTATTCATTGACGATATTCTCGTATATTCCCAAAGTCAAGAAGATCATGCTAACCATCTCAGGGCAGTTCTGCAGACTCTTCAGCAACATCAACTGTATGCAAAGTTTCCAAAATGTGAATTTTGGCTTGAATCTATCACGTTCTTGGGTCATGTAGTCTGTAGGGAAGGAATTATGGTTGATCCTCAAAAGATTGTTGCAGTGAAAAATTAGCCTAGACCTACTACTCCAATAGAGATTCGCAGTTTCTTGGGTTTGGCCGGGTACTATAGAAGAAATGTTGAGGGGTTTTCTTCTCTTGACTCTCCATTGACTATATTGACCCAGGAAGCAGTTAAGTTCCAGTGGTTAGCCACTTGTGAGAAGAGCTTCCAAGAATTAAAATCAAGATTGACTATAGCACCGATACTAACCCTGTCGGAGAGTACAAAGGGATTTGTGGTATATTGTGATGATTCCAGGATCGGGCTCGGGTGCGTGTTATTGCAGCACGGCAAGGTAATAGCCTACGCTTCTAGGCAACTCAAGAATCATGTAAAGAACTATCCAACGCATGACGTAGAGCTTGCGGCAGTGGTGTTTGTGCTAAAGATTTGACGACATTGTCTATATGGGGTCCATGTGGATGTATTCACGGACCACAAGAGCCTTCAATATATTTTCAAGCAGAAGGAGTTGAATTTGAGGCAGAGAAGATGGCTAGAGTTACTCAAGGATTATGACATTGATATTCTCTATCACTCGGGAAAGGCTAATGTTGTGGCGAATGCTCTTAGTCAAAAATCCATGGGAAGTTTGACTCATTTGAGGGCATATCAGAGGCCATTGGCCAGGGGGGTTCATCAATTGGCCAGTTTGGGAATTCGCCTTGCGGACTCTAATGATGGAGGGGGTGGCTGTGTAGAATAGGGCTGAATTGTCGCTTGTGGTAGAGGTGAAAGAAAAGCAATTCAACGATCCATTATTAGCACAACTGAAAGAGGGGATCCATAAACATAAGACCATAGCCTTTTTCCATGGCATGGATGATGGTACCCTACGGTGCCAAGGCCGCCTATGTGTTCCAGATATTGACGGTCTTTAGGGAAGGATCATGGTAGAAGCTCACACTTCCAGGTATTCAATGCACCCAGGTTCTACAAAAATGTATCATGATCTAAAGGAAGTTTATTGGTGGAACAACATGAAAAGGGATGTAGCAGACTTTGTGGCTAGATGTCCGAACTATCAGCCAGTAAAGGCCGAACATCAAAGACCCGGAGGACTGGCTCAAAACATAGAAATTGCAATGTGGAAATGGGAGACGATCAATACGGATTTTGTGGTAGGGTTGCCGTGCACTCCGTGCAAGTTAGACTCAGTTTGGGTGATTGTTGATCGACTTACAAAATCAGTGCACTTCTCACTAGTCAAATCTACCAACACAGCGGATTAGTATGCCCAATTGTATATCAAGGAAATAGTCAGGTTGCATGGTACTCCAGTCTCAATCATTTCTGATCGAGGGGCTTAGTTCACAGCCAACTTTTGAAAGAAATTTCTGCAAGGTTTGGGCACGCAGGTAAATCTTAGCACAACTTTTCACCCCAGACTGACGGGCAAGCAAAGAGGACTATTCAGACGCTTGAGGATATGTCGCGTGCTTATACTCTCGATTTCAAAGGTAGCTGGGATGATCATTTGCCACTCATAGAGTTTGCTTATAAAAACAGCTTCCATGCTAGTATTCAGATTGCACCATTTGAGGCACTGTATGGTAGAAGATGTAGGTTTCCCATTGAGTGGTTTGAGGTTGGAGAAGTTGAATTGATGGGGCCAGACCTTGTGCACTAGGCCTTGGAGAAGGTCAAAATTATTAAGGAACTGTTGAAAACTGTTCAGAGTCGCCAAAAGTCTTATTCGAACGTCTGTCGATGGACATGGAGTTCAAAAAAGATGATTGGGTATTCTTGAAGGTTTTCCCCATGAAGGGTATCATGCAATTTGTGAAGAAAGGAAAATTAAGCCCAAGATATGTCGGACCGTACAGGATCATCCATCGGATTGGTCAGGTGGCATACAAGCTTGAGTTACCACCCGAGCTATCATTGGTACACCCACTCTTTCATGTGTCTATGTTGAAGAAGGTAGTGGGAGATCCATCCATTATCGTGCCAGTTAAAACTATTGAGGTCAATGAAGAACTGTCGTACGAAGAAGTTCCAGTTGCCATTCTTGACAGGCAAGTCCAGAAATTGAGGAATAAGGAGACTGCTTCCGTAAAATTGTTATGGCAAAACCAGCAGGTTGAGGAAGCCACGTAGGAAGCCGAGGAAGAAATAAGGAGGAAGTACCCACATTTGTTTGTATAGCCATGTAATAGTTTTCATCCATTTGGTCCCTAAGAACTCTGTATCCTTCATTTGATCTATGTAAAACTGTTATGTTTTGTTTTGGTTATATGATTGCCTATGCAACCATGGTTAGTATTGTACAGGTTATATTGTGTCTACTGAATATGTATATGCTGTTAGGATATATTTCTGGGGCTCTCTGACAGGTGGATAGGCCTAGATACAAAGGAAACTCTGGCAAAATTTTTACTAATTTAGGGAGTTAGCCAATTCGGAGCTATTGAAGTATTCCATGATTGTGAGAAACTGGGATTTCATAAGAAACTGCTAATGAGTGAACCTTAACCCTCATTCGAGGATGAATGATCCTAAGTGGGGGAGAATGTGAGGCCCGTGAAAGATTTTTACTCTAAACCCGAAAGCTCGTAGTGCCAAATTAGGAATATGTGTTAGAGATGGGTCAAAATTCTTCGCAGAGAGCAAGCTCGCCGTGGTTCGGACCCTTTTTGGACTAATCTATGCATTAACAAGTCCAGGAATAATGTTTTCTGGAAAAGTGCCATTCTGCGGTCAAAAATACGATCGCATAACAGCTATGTGGACCGCATAGTTGCCGCAGAGTGAAGCAGTGTGTTGGTCAATTTGAGTTCAACTATGCGGCCAATTATGTGATCGCATAAGCGATATGCGGGTCGCAAAGTCATCGCATAATTCCCATGGGATTTTGTAAGGGGTAGTTCTACGGTGCATTATACAATCATAGAACGGGTATGCGGACCGCATTTCTACCACATACCCAGACAGTGTGCTCAAGTTTTGGGAAGCATTTCTGTGGTCCATTATGCGGGCCGCATGTCAACTTTGCCATCGAAAATGCGATCGTAGATCTGAGTCGGGCTCCAATTTTCTAATTTTTAAAAACCCGACCCTACCCCAATAAAAACACCCCATTAGACCATTTTCCTGTTATTTCACGACATATAGAGCGAGAGGGGGAGTTTTAGAGTGAGAGGGAGTAATCTTCATCAAGTCCTCTCTTAATCCTTGCCCTAAATCCTTGAAGATTGTCAATTGAAGCTACTCGGTCTTCATCCTAAGAGGTAAGAACTGTACCCTCATGAATAATTTCAAAATTTCTATTAAAATAGGTAATTAGCAAGTGGGTACATGGGTATAAGGGCTAGTAATCTTGCATGCACAAGAGATAATGGGGTACGGGGAGGATGAGAACTAAAGAGAAAACAATTGGGGTATAATATTGAAGAAATTTCCTTCAAAAGGGGCCTAAGATCATAATGCACCTTTTATGTTTGATAATATGCTCAAACGAGCTAGAATCTTAATCTCGTCTCTAATTCTTGGATCAATTGTAATTCTTATACAATAGATTGAAGTGCTAAGAGTCCCGGAATTTTATAAGAATTAGGGGAATGATTTATTGAGGTATGTATGGCTAAAACCCCCTCCTCTTAGAAATTGAGCTTCCATGGTGCCCGTGTAAGTGTTGTAAGTTCGAAACGTCATTGATGCAGTGCTTGTTATGTTAAGTGAATTGATGTTGTGAAAATGTATGTGGTAAGTAATTCTTTATGTGTTTAATGTGTTATTCTTGTAAATGGAAGATGTGTGGAGAACATGATTTATATGCTAAATGCCTAACTGTCATGCCAAGGTTACTTTGGGACTAATATGCCAAACTTGATGAATTCCCCTCTATGCTTATGA
Source organism: Nicotiana glauca (assembly GCA_026770625.1). Lineage (NCBI taxonomy): Eukaryota > Viridiplantae > Streptophyta > Magnoliopsida > Solanales > Solanaceae > Nicotiana > Nicotiana glauca. The sequence goes on along the minus strand of MU685226.1, from coordinate 300,558 downwards.
CTTAAATTGCTTTGGTATATGCCTTTGACTTTAAGTGGCAAGGTAAAGGTTGAAAATGGGAACAATGTGAAATGTGAGTTATGGAATGTGGAAATATTGGCCACATGTGCTGGTAAACTAATACATGTGTAACTAAAGATTGGTGTGAGATGAATAACGGGAAATAGTAACTTCTCGGGGAGACGGCTTTGCCGATCGGGCCGTGATCGGACGTCATGATATATAAACTCATGGTGGTAATGTATTGATGATTGAAACTGGAAAGTGTGAATGAGATAATGGTAACGTCTCGGGGAGATGGCTTAGCCGATCGAGCCGTGATCGGACTCCGCTCACGAAAGTGGTGATTATATGGATAATGATGCAACAGTGTGGGATGCTCCAAACTAAAATTTCAAGAACTATGTGAAAATCATGTGAACCTCCTTATATTGTCGGCGTGGTGCTTATTTGAAACTTTGTTGTCTTTACGATTTCCTCTTTACTCTTGTATGTTTGTTCTTTCTAACAAGATGGTGTTTAGTTATACATACTTGTACTATTCCATGGCACTAACGTCCCTTTTGGCGAGGGTGCTACATTTTTAAATGAATGTAGGTGGCTCCATAGCGGATAGTGCCGATCGTGTGTAGTGGAGCATCCTCTTGTCAAAATCTTGGTGAGCCCCTTCCTCCTTCAAGGGGTTATGTTGTACACCTTTTGTTATAGATTTCCATTTTGAGGTATAGCCGGGGCCTTGTTGCCATCATTCTTTTCATTGTCTTTTGTATCCTTAGAGGCTCCGTAGATGTTTTTGTGGGTTATGTACGGGTATAGAATAGGTCAATAAATCATTTTGTAACCTTGTACTCTTGCCTTCTTATAAACTATAACTGTATGGAATCTTGGAAGCCTAACTACGGTTGAGGTTGTGTTGTAAAATAAGCTATCCATGTTGAATGTACAATCCCTTTTATTGTCTAATTAAATAGAATTAGATCCCTTAATCACGTTGAGTTGGGTAGGAAGTATTTGATAAGGCTTTCTCAGTTGGGTTCACTCGATTGAGCGTCGGTCACGCCTCCCGAGGTTGGGGCGTGATAGTTTCACACATGGCTTTCATCAGGTCACTGTTGAGATTGGCAGCATTATCAGTGATAATGGACTCGGGAACTCCGAATCGGCAAACAGTACGATCCTTGACAAAGTCTACGATGACTTTCTTTTTTACGACTTTGTAGGATGCAGCCTCTACCCATTTTGTGAAGTAGTCAATGGCCACTAAAATGAACCTGTGCCCGTTTGAAGCAGTGGTCTTGATCGGACCGATGACATCCATTCCCCAGGTAGCAAAAGGCCAGGGTGCACTTGTTGCATTGAGCTCATTGCGTGGTACCCTTATCCTGTCTGCATGTACCTGACATTGGTGGCATTTCTGTATGTATCAAATGCAATCCGTCTCCATGTTCATCCAAAAATATCCAGCTCTGTGTATTTTGTTGGATAGAACAAAAGCATTCATATGTGGTCCGCAAGTTCCGGCATGTATTTCTTCGAGCAATCTGGAAGCTTCCTTTATGTCAACATACCTTAACAACCCTAGATCAAGAGTTCTTCAATACAGGGTCCCTCCTCTTTGGAAGAAGTGATTGGATAGCCTTTGCAGCGTGCATTTCTGAGTGTGGTTTGCCTGCTCTAGATATTCTCCTCTTGCCAAATATTCTTTGATGTCATGGAACCAGGATTTTCCATCTGTTTCTTCTTCAACATAAGCACAGTAAGCTAGTTGATTGTGGATCCTCATCGGGACGAGATCAATGAAATTCTTGTCTGGATGTTGTATCATCGATGAAAAAGTGGCTAGTGCATCTGCAAACTCATTTTGATGCAAGTATGATAGTATTTTGGTGTTCTTTGTACCATTCTCCTTGAACCTGATGTACTAGAAGATCTGAATCGCCGATTACCAGCATTTCTTGTATATTCATATCGATGGCCAGCTTGAGCCCCATGATGCAAGCCTCATTTTCCACCATGTTGTTGGTGCATGAAAACCTAAGCTTTGCAGATATAGGTTAGTGTTGACCTGTTTCTAATACCAAAACCACTCCAATGCCCACTCCTCTTAAGTTTGCAGCTTCGTCGAAGAACATCCTCCAACCGTCATAAGCTTCAGCAATGTCTTCTCCTACGAAAGATACTTTTTCATAGGGAAAATACATTTTTAAGGAATCATATACTCCTCCCACAGGATTTTCAGCAAGATGGTCTGCCAATGCTTGTCCCTTGACCGCCTTCTGAGTTACATAGACGATATCGAATTCACTTAACCGTATCTACCACTTGGCTAACTTTCCGGTCGGCATGGGCTTCTGAAAGATGTACTTCAGAGGGTCCATCCTGGATGTGAGGTGCATGGTATAGGCACAGAAGTAATGACTCAATTTCTGAGCCGGCCAGGTCAAAGCATAACAAGTGCATTCCAACAGAGAGTATCGTGCTTCGCAAGGTGTGAACTTCTTACTCAAGTAATATATGGATTGCTCCTTTCTCCTTGTCTCAACATGTTGTCCCAAAACACATCCGAAAGCTCCATCTAATATAGATAGATCGAGTAGCAAAGGTCTCCCAGGTTCTGGCGGGACTAGGACTGGCGGGGTAGACAGGTATTCCTTGATTTTGTCGAGAGCTTTCGGACAATCTTCGGTCCAATTTGTTTCAGCATCTTTCCTCAACATCTTGAAGATGGGTTCACATATAACTGTGAAGTGTGCTATGAAGCGACTGATATAGTTGAGACGTCCTAGGAAGCTCATCACGTCCTTCTTGCTCTTTGGTGGCGGTAACTCTTGAATAGCCTTAACTTTGGATGGGTACAACTCGATCCCTCAGTGGCTGACAATGAATTCCAACAGCTTCCCCGTGGGAACCCCGAATGAATATTTTACGGGGTTCAGTTTCAAATTGTACCTCCTTAGCCTGTCGAAGAACTTTCTCAAGTCTTCTATGTGATCTATGGCCCTCTTGGACTTAAAGATGACGTCGTCGACATACACCTCTATTTCCTTGTGTATCATATCATGGAAGATGGTTGTCATGGTTCTCATGTAAGTAGCCCCATCATTCTTTAAACCAAATGGCATCATCTTGTAGCAGTACACTCCCTACGGTGTAATGAAAGCTGTTTTCTCTACGTCTTCTTCATCCATCCAGATCTGGTGATAACTCGTGAAACAATCTACAAAGGATTGGAGTTTATGCTTGGCGCAATTATCGATCAATATGTGTATATTTGGTAGTGCAAAGTCATCCTTGGGACTTTCTTTGTTTAAGTCTCAATAGTCAACACATACTCTAACATTCCCATCATTCTTTGGAACTGGTACAATATTGGCAAACTAGGTTGGGGTACTCAACTACCCTGAGGACTTTGGCTTTGATATGCTTAGTGACACCCTCCTTGATTTTCAGGCTCATGTCTGGTTTGAATTTTCTAAGTTTCTGCTTTACTGGCGGACATATTGGATTGGTAGGCAATTTGTAAGCCACTATGAATGTGCTCAAATCTGTCATGTCATCATATGACCATTCAAAGATATCCTCATATTCCTTCAGGAAACAAACATACTCTTTCTCTATCGGTGATAAGTGAATGCTTGTGTGAGTCTCCTTGATGGTTTCGGCGTCTCCCAAATTTACTGCTTCAATTTTGTCTAGGTTGGACTTAGGTTTGTTCTCAAAGCTCTCAACTTCCCTAACAATTTCCTTGGGTATTTCATCCTCTTCCTCTAAGTCGCTATCCTTATGTTGCGTTGTCTCATTACATGTCACAGTCATCGGTTCATCAGGAAAAGTAATAATAATGCCGTAGAAAGAAAAATGTCAAAGATAATAATAAATGATACATAGTAATGTATTGATTAAAAATTGAAGATATAAAAAACAAGTACGACTCGGTAAATCGAGCAATTATTTTGAAACAAAATGCGTCTTTAAAACAAAATTACTGAAAACATCTGAAATGTCTAGCATGGTTATTGAAATAAATTTAGGCCAAATGCCAAGCTACCCAGGGACTCAGCGGGTCGGGATGGTGTGGCGGTCCAATTCCTAAGAACGGCTCCTTTCTCCATAGTCTGAATTGTGAGGCCTTCTTCCTCCTCCCCCTCAATTATCGCACTACAATCCATATCCTCGTCTTCCAGGAACAAGTTTCTCAGCCCAGCTAAAGCTTCTTCTTTTGCAGTTCCCTATATTGCTTCGGCCTGATGAAAAGTCTGACCCAGATGTGGCACCGGTTGCTCAAGAGGGTAATAAGGACCACGCCATGGTGGCGACCAGTTATTATACTCCTGCCAGGTATATGGGTACCCCAGCTCGAAAGTCGTGCCGTGACGTTTCAGCTGTATTGTTTTAGTAATGCCCTGGAGATCCTTTCCTAGTCCTTTGCCAGGTTTGTACCTAGACCATGCTAGTATGATTTCTGTTTTGTTGCTCCACCACTTGTCCTTTTCAATCATGTTGACATGTTTAATATGATGATAAGTTTCTCAATCCATCCATCTTCTATTCTCGATGGCCGGGATAATTTGACTGGTGTAAATACGGTTACTCCTATCTCCATGAATGACTACCTCCTGGTGGTTTCGTTCGAACTTCACGACCTGGTGTAATATGGAAGCCACAACCATAACGACATGTATCCGAGGTCGACCCAACAGAAAATTATATGTAGCTGATATGTCAAGCACCTGAAATTCAACATCGAACCAATTTGGCCCCATCTGCAGGCAAAGGTTAATCTCCCCAATTATGTCCTTTTGAGACCCATCAAAGGATTTCATGTTCATACTTCCTTCCCGTATCTCGTGGAAATCCTTGCCCAATCTATTTAGAGTAGTTAAAGGACAAATATTGAGACTCGAGCCCCCATCTATCAGGACCCTAGTAATGAATTTGTCCTCGAACTGTACTGTGATATGCAATGCCCTATTGTGGCTTAACCCTTTAGGCGGTAGTTCATCCTCATGGAAGGTGATCTTATGACTCTCCACCACTTGCCCTACCATGTTGGCCATTTCTCCACTGGTGGAATTGTTGGGCACGTAAGCTTCATTTAGCACCTTCATCAGGGCACTCCTATGTGTTTTCGAATTTGGCAATAGAGACAAGATGGATATCTAGGCGGGAGCTTTGTTTAAATGATCGACGACTGAGTATTCCCTCGCCTATACTTTCCTCCAGAGATCGTCTTCCTGGTTTCAATAACAGGTTGCTTAGTAGCGGCATCCTTGCTCGATCCTCCCAAATGTTCAAGTATATAGACCTTTCCCGTTCTAGTCATTCCTTGTGCGGCATCAAATTCTTCCATATTTACTTTTCCCTTTCTCCGGGCTTCCGCAACATAGTCCCATAGTATGGTGTTGGAATTGAAAGGAGGTATGGTTGCTACTGTCACTATGAAAGGTGTGGCCATTTCTACCTCAAATGGAACAGGTGTGGCTACAAGTGGTGTTACCTCCACCTCAAATGGAACCGATGATGTTACCCCAACTTCGACTGACGGCTGTATCTGTACCACAATAGGAGTGAGTATGACTGCAGGTTTAAAGTTATTGCCTTCCCGAATAAGCCCGATTGACCCATCGGGATCCCATTCTTCATCCGTCTTTATCACATTTACTACATTACTCCTGTAATCTGGGAGAGGATTGTTGCGGATGTTGGGTGTAGCCTCCTTTGCTTATATGACCTTGTTATCGATAAATGTCTGGATCTTATCTTTCAATGTTCGGCATTCGTCAATAGTGTGCCCTTTCATACCGAAATGATACGCACAAGTTTTGTTTGGTTTGATTGATTGAGATGAGTTCTCTATTTCCACATTAGGAATAAGAGTGACATAGCCAGTAGCCTTCAACCTTTCGTACAGCGGGTCGATGGGTTCAACAATAGTGGTGTATTGTCTAGGTGGTTTGCGATCAAAGTCAAGTCGGGTTTTTTGATAATTTGGACGAGTGAGAGGTGAATGATAATAGGCTGGCTGGGTGTTATAAGTATGATAGGTGGTGGCGAGTTGAGAATATCTTGGAGATGAGGGATGGTATGTGGCTGGAGGTGTTTGGTATGAGGGTGGCGGTGTTTGGTATGTGGGTGGAGGTGTTTGGTATGTGAGTGTCACGCCCCAAAACCGAGGGACATGGGTGCCTTTCCTATCCCACATGTTACCCCATGTTTTCATTACTCATTAATCCAAGGTAATGGCCATTTATAATTTAAACATCTTTTTACAAAATATGCATAACATACATGGTTACTTGGCGTGGTTTACAACTTACATTGCCCAACATACAAAATACATATTTAAATAAGTTCACAACCCACATTTCCTGTCTACGGAGCCTTTAAGGATACAAAAGGGTGATACAATACTTGCCGCTAACAAGGCTCCGGCTATACCTTACATAAATATCAAAACCAGACTCCGAAATAAAAGCGGCATGATCCATGTAGGGCCCCGAGAGGAAAGGGGCTCACCAATTTAGCTGACGGGAAGTGAGGGAGTGCTATTGTCGGTGGACTGGATTACCGCTACGGAACCACCTACAATCACAACATGAATGTAGCGCCCCCGGCAAAAGGGACGTCAGTACATTTGAATTGTACTGGTATGTATGAACAAACTTTACCCTAAGTAAAATCAATCAATACACAGATAACAAACAGTAATAGAATCAACAGTCAAATGCACATGAAAGGAACAACCAAAGCCAAACAAGTTTCATAATCTCTCCTTTTCCCCTTTCAACATTATTTCATCACATCAATGATTTCATAACTTTCGCATATTTTCATTTCAATAGTGATTTCGATCACTTTTCTACCCTTGTTACCTCGGCCACCCTTATTACCTCGACCACCCTTATCACCACAACCCAAACCTTATTACTTCGTGTTGCGGCGCACAACCCGATCCTACCGGACAATCACATTTCATACAACAACAACAATTCACTAAGAAATGTTTTAATCATCAATACCATTTCCATCATATACAACAACTCGAGTACAATTTAAGTCACAACGATAATTGCCCACGACAAGCCACATATGATATTACCACAGTTGTTTCAATTGCATCAATTATGATTTCTTTCCATCACTTGTTACACAGTTCTTACCACATAAATGTGAGCACGTGATTTTTGCCCTATATATGAATTATTCCCAAATTTCAAACAAAAAGACTTTTCCTTATTTTTACAATTTTTGTGAATTTTGGTGTTATTTTCTGTTAATTGTTGCATTTTAATTGTGCATCTTAATTCATAGAAAAAAACACAAAAAAAGACATTTGCATTTAGGATCTAACTTCATATTTTAGGATTAATTAGGGGTTAATTGTTTTAGAATAAAATATGAAGAAAATAAAAAAATAGTTCACTTTTGCATTTTTACTTGTTTAATTGTGAATTCGTCACGAAATAGATTTTAAACAAGTTTAGGTGTTAATTAGTTTAACTTTGAAATATATTAGGATTTTATTTTAATTTTTGCATTTTTATCAAATCAGAAAATAAAAAAAAATATAAAATAAAATAAAAAAATAGATAAAAAAGAAGAACAAAACAAAGAGAGATAAAGGAGGCTGCTCAGACCTGGGCCATGCTTATTTAAACTGGCCCAAAGACCCTCACTCGCCCAGACCCAATACCCCACCCGATCCATTCCCGTTTTCAACCCCAAATGACGTCGTCCCGTCTTTACTTGATCTTGGCCATTCATTTACTTTGATCTGACCGCCAGGAAACTTCCCCCCTTTTACATATTATTGTCTGAATAAGTCAATTAACCCTAAAACCAAAGTCTTCTTCCTCGTATCATCTCCAGGCCCCGCTGAAGCCGGCGGCGGCGGCGAACACCACCTACGCCATTGACCACTAGAAAAACACCACAAAATCTCCTTGGACTCTTCTTTCCAGCCATGCCATGGGTTTCCTTCGAATCATGGTCAAAAGCGTCGAATCTTTCTTCAAACTTTTTCGGCCACGACACCAGTTATGCCAAATCGTACCAAATTTACACCGTAGGATCGTCACACCATCCTCTACACAACCCCCATGACCTTTTGCCTCGAATGTAGATGGAATGGCTCGAAAGAAGGTTTGAAAATTTTCCGGCAAACCTGGGTTTCATCAAACTTCGTAAAATTTGTGCCATGGGACTCTCCTCGCATTCCTCATGATATTTCTACCATCAATGGGGGTCAAGTGACAACAAGACTGTCCAAATTTCAAACCAAGAGTTAGCAGACCCCAATCCCATTAGTGAGTTTTTCGATTGGCTTAATCTTCTGTTATTTGTTCTTAGTTTCATATAGGCTAATTTCAGTTTAAATTGCATGATTAGTTTTCTTTTCTCATCATGAATTCTGTGGATTGTTTTTCTTTGATTCCATGTCTGATTATGGCCTAATTGGATTGTCATTTGCCTGGTCGTCTTAGCTTGGTTTTGTTATCAGTAGGTTTCTATTAGATTCAACTCATTACTGTAAAATTAGTTTGATAATTGTTTAATTTTGTTTGGCTCGAATCATTCCTTGATGTTTGTTTCAATTCTTTGTTTAATTTGGAAGATGTTAGTTGACTGGGTTTAGTTGATAGTTAATCATAGTTAAGAGATTGGGCAAAGTTAGAGTCATTTGGTAGTTTCTCATAAGTTCAAGGGTATTTCAGATAATTGGTAAGACTTATGAGTGTGTAGATTATATCTGAAACTACTAGAACCTTCTAGAGATGGGGGTAAACTAAAATTTCAGAAAATGTGCATACTTGCTTGAGTCACAAGCAAACAAGTTAAGGGACTAAATTGTAAACAGAAAATTGAGGGGCTGCCCTCATCTTTGCCTATAAAAGGGCATGCCCTTTACTTCATTCACAGGTTTTTAAAAGTTTTAGAGCCTCCACAAGTTCCCCCCAAAAATCTCTCTAAGTTAGAAACCCCTGGAAAAATCAGAAGTTTTTCAGCCTCTAAAATTCCCCCCCAAAAAAGCTCTCTCTCTAATTTCAGATCTAGTTTTGAAATTCAAACCTTCAAAAATCCAAAAAAAATAGAAAAGCTAATAGAAAAAATCCAAAAACATCATTGTTCCATTGGTGTTTGCATTTTGATTTCAAGTTTAATTGCAATCAGGCTTCTCTTAGTTCATGGTTTATTAGTCGAAATTCAGAAACTGTTCCATTGGTGTTTGTTTCTAATTGCTGTGTGTAATCTGGGTTGGATTTCGAGTTCAATTGGTTTAGTCAAGCTGTGTGTGAAGATTTCTGGTTTCTGCTTGTTTTCAAAATCCTCTTGGACTAGTTGAATTAGTTCTGGGCTGTTCTGATCCCTTTGCTATCTGTTATTAACTACTGTTGAATGCTGCTGTTCGAGCACTGCTGTAGCTGACCTCTTCTGTTTCATTTTGTCCCAAATCCAGGTACACACTCAAATGTATTCAATGTAATCTCTCTGATTGAAATGGAAACACAGTAGCAATACTGAAGCTTGTCGGATCATTTCACCCTGTCCAGCTCATTTTTAGTTTATATATAGCTGTTTAGTCTATTGTGTTTAAATTACCTTGAATCAAGGCTGTCTAGTTCAAATTCCGTTTACTGAACTGGACTATGAAACCTGTACCTATAGATAATATTGGACTGTTAATGTCGGCTGTGGACTGTAGATTGTTTTAAATTTGCAAACTGTGAAAATTGGAAGTTGTGGTTTTAGTTTAATCTTGTATTCTTGCGTAGCTTCATTTTTTTT
>MU685226.1:238742-268482 GCA_026770625.1 Nicotiana glauca | reverse complement strand
CCCCCCCCCCCACAAGGTTAGGCAAGCTACATACCTTGAACCAGCTCAATCAACTCAATACCACATTCTTGCCATGAGTATCCGGCTCCAAATGGCCCAAATCTATTCAAAGTAATTGCATAATGTAAATATAACTTCAAGTAACTAATTCAACTAATTAATTTGAAGCTAATACACAAAATTAGGAAAATCGCCCAAAAAAGCCTCCCGGGCCCATGTCTCGGAATCGGGTAAAATTTACAAACTCAGAATCCTACACTCTCACGAGTTCATATATACAAAAATTACTTCAATCTGACATCAAAATCTTGATCAAAATCTAAAATTAGGACTAAGAACTTTTTCCAAATTTTCACCCCAAACTCGAATTTAAAGGATGAATTTAAGCATGGATTCGTGGAAATTAATCAAAACCTAGTAAAAATTACTTACCCAAACACCCAGGTGAAAATCTCTTCCAAAATCGCCAATCCCGAGCTCCCAAATCAATTTCTAAGGTTTTGAAACTTAACCCTCGATTCTGCCCCTTTTTTGACCAGCCAAATCGCATATGCGGCTTTGGGACCGCACCTGCAGTCCCCCTTCTGCGTAGACCAAGTCGCACCTGCGACTTTTCATTAAAGTCCAGCTTCCGCACTCGCGACCACTTTTATGCAGATGCGGTGCTGCTTCTATGATGGAGCGTCCGCTTCTGCGGTCCCTCCCCTTTTCCCCTTCTGTGATGCCAACACCACTTTTGCGGTTCCGCACCTGTGGTCCCTAACTGCAGGTGCGGTTATGACAGAAGATCAGCAGCTGAAGCTACTCCAAACAACTTCCAATTCTTCCGACAACCTTCCAAAATCATCCCAAGGCCCCCGGTACCTCAACCAAAAATACGAACAAGTCCTATACCACTATTCAAACTTGTGTCAAACCTCGAAACACGCAAAACCACATCAAATCATCAAAACACCCTCAGATTCAGCCTTAAGGATTCCAAACCTTTAAATTTCCTCTTTTGATCAAAAAGTCTATCAAACCTCATCCGAATTACCTGAAATTTTGCACACATGTCTCAAATGAACAACAGACCTACTCCAACTTCCAAAATTCCATTCCGACCCCAATATCAAAATCTCACTATCGAACCAGAAACTTCAAAAATTCGACTTTCGACATTTCAAGCCTAATTAAGCTACGGACCACTAAAACACAATCCGAACATCACCCTAAGCCCGAAATCACCCAACAGAGCTAACGGAACCATCAAAATTCCATTCTAAGTCCGTCTTCACACTGCTCCAACTACATTCCAAATTCTAAGGCTAAAACTCTCATTTAGGGACTAAGTGTCCCAAAACACTCCGAAACACAAAACAAATCCTCCCGGCAACTCACAATAGCAAAACAAACACGTGGAATGCAGTTAATAGGGGATCGGGGCATTAATTCTTAAAATGACCGGCCGGGTCGTTACAATTACTGCCCTCATTTCTATTTTCTTTGATATGCCACCTGATTGTAATGCTTTTTTTGTGGCTTGCAGTGCCTCGAAATCTATCACCATCCCGATTTTGATACCCTCTTCAATCCTTTCTCCAAGTTTGATGATATTAGAGAACTTTTGATTCTCAATGACCATCAACCTTTCATAATACTGTGGTCTCGTTCCCTGACAAAGAACTTGTTCATTTGCTCTTCTTCTAGTGCTGGTTTGACCTTGGCTGCTTCCGACTTCCACCGAGTAGCATACTCACAGAAAGTCTTAGTTGGCTTCTTTTTTAAGTTCTGGATGTAGAAGACATCCGGTGCATTCTCCGTGTTGAATCTGAACTGGTCCGTAAATTTTGATGCCATGCTCACCCAATTGGCCCACTTCTTAGGATTTTGGCTTATGTACCAGGACAGGGCATCTCCGATAAGACTTCTTATGAAGAGCTTCATTCAGATCCTTTTGTCTTTCCCGACCCCCACGAGCTTGTCACAATAAGTTCTCAAATTAATCTTGGGATCACCTATTCCATCAAACATTTCGAACTTGGGAGGTTTGTAACCCTCCGGTAGTTCCACGTCTGGTTGTATAAATAGATCCTCATAATTCAGACCTTCTACCCCTTTACCTCCTTCGACGCCCTGAACTCGACTTGTCAATTTCTTGAGTTCCTTGGCCATGTTCTTGATGAGCAAGTCCTTCTCAGTGGATTTTGGTGTATAGGATATCGGTTGGGTAGAGTGAGATAGAGTTTCCACATATATAGGGTTGTTTTGGTGAGTGCCAGGGACTTGGGTGTAGTGGTGGTCATTGGTTGAGTTTTGAGGGTCGGGAATGGATTATGGTGTGTTCTGAGGAGTGTGGTAGGTAGTGGCTTATGGGTACTGGATTGGTTGATGATGGCGTTGTGTTGGAGTTGGAGTTGGTATTGGTAAAAGATTGGGATTTTGAGGTGGAGTTGCATATTAATGTGGTGCGGGAGGATTTTGTGGATGCTGGTTTGGCGTATTTTGGGGAGGTGCAGGGTTTTTAGTATTTTGTTGGTTGATGTCGGGGACGTTCAGGGTGAGGGAAAGGTTTGCTAAGTTGTGTACCTACTCAAGTTCTCCTTGTAACTCCACTATTTTCTTCTCTAATCGTAGAACCAATTCATTCTAGGCCGGAGTGCTTCGACCGTCTGAAGTTTCCTCATTCTCAGCGTTTTCCTTTTGAATACCACTTAAGTTATCCATCTTAACTTTTCCTCTGCTTTTAGTGTTACTTGGAGGAGGAGGAGGTGGAGGGCCTCTAGATCTGGTGTGATATGCTGATGATGCCAGTATGTGCGAACTAACCTTTATGGGATGGGAAGAATAAAAAATAAAGGAAAACAAAAGGTAAACAAGTCAGTAGGGATTTTGAAAAAGTCTACAGTATTTAAACACATATTGCGGGAATGTAAATTCATGTCCTAATTTGGGGGCCCCGTTGTGCCTGAGGTAGGCCTAGCGACAGATAGATTTGGAGAAATTTAGTGTCAATAATTGCCTAATTTTATTAATATAAAATAGACGAACCCCAAAATGACACTAAATAAGGCCTTATCACATTTGAGAAGCATGTAAACTTAATCTACTTGGTCCCATAAGGACCTTCTTCAGGCTGGATGCTCTTGTCGATCAGATCCCCCAGTTCGCGCAGGTTCAGCACTAAGAATGCCCTTGCCAAATGTCCTTCTTCCTTTCCTTTAACATTCTGGAAATCAGTGACTCTCTTCCTCATTTTCCCTTCCAATTCCATCAGACTGTACTCTAGATACTCCAACCTTTCACTAGATTTAACAACCCTCTCTTTTCGCTCATCGATCATTTCCATATTAGCCTTGTGTTGCTCCATATGCTCGGCTTCCGACTCACAGATTCTTTTGAGCAGTTTGTCATATTTCACCTATGCTTCGGCAACTTCATCTATGACCTTGTTTCCCGGACCAACTCTTTGATCGAATATTCCCCCTATGTTATCATCCAACCATGAGGGGTAAAAGTATGCATGTCCAGCATGATATCGATCTAGTTCAATAGTATCCTTTTCTATGATAGTCTTTAGGTGCCATATGTGTTGTGCTTCATTTTTGTATGGAATGGCATCACCCTGAAAATTAAATGTGAAGTGACTCATCTTAGCAACCCGTGGTATGACCTGCTTTTTGCCTGCCTGTCTCATAACCCTAAGTGGAGCATAAGGGCATATGCCCCTAACTCGATTAGTACCAAGTGTGGAATATCCCTGGATCTGATGATGAACTCGTCGGTAGGGAACTAGTCGAACATCCATTGAACCTGGTGTGAGCACGTGATTTTTGCCACGCTTAAATTACTCCTATAAAATTCCTTAAAATTAGGTTTTTTCTTTATTATTTAAATTTTTAGGAATTAATTGCATGATTTTGTGTCTTGTTTGCATTTTGTGTGCATTTTTGATTGATATAATTCCAAAAAATACAAAAATAGTATGCATTTTAATATTACAAAAAAATAAGGAAAATAACAAAAATGGTTCTTTGTATTTTTACTTTCAACTTTTTAGAATTTGTCTTAAAATAAGAAATTAGTTGATTGTGGATTTTTTAATTGGTTGATTTTAGAGTCAAGTTGAGTCTTTTAGTTTTTATCTTACATTTAATAAAATCAGAAAATTCAAAAAAATAATAAGTAAAATACAAAAATAAAATACAAAAGAAGGAAATAAATAAATAAAAAGGGGCTGGCCATGTTTGGGCCATTTTCATGAAAATACCAGCCCAAAACCCCTAAAATCGGACCAACTGACCAGGTCCAATACCCGTTTCCCCAGCCCAATCCACAAAGATATCCAGTCCAGGTCTCCTATCACCTAAAATGATATCGTTTCAACTCCAATCAAACTCAACCGTCGAGGTTGATTAATCCAACGGACGTGAAGCCCCCATCATTAAATATATAAATGTTTGAATACCCCTACCCCCCCAAGCCTTCTCTCTCATTCACACCAACCTTAGAGACTCCTTGTAATGCCGGCATAACGCCACCGTCACCCTACCGTATCTCCGCCATCCTCCACCATCCGCCGGCGGCGGCGATGTTCTAAATCCGCCCTAAATTACACCCCTGAATCCTCTCCCTCTCCTCTTTCCAACCCCCAAAACCATCTCCTTCAATTCCTAGCCAATCTTCTCGAATATTAGATCTGAAATCCAGCCCAAAACCCTACTCTCTCTAAACCAGTCCAAACTCACACCATATATCCTCCTCATCTCCTTCTTCATGAATCTATAGCCTATAACCCTCAAACATCACCCCATCTTCTCAAATTTTGGATCGAAGTCTGACCAAGAACCCTAACTTTTCAAAGTCGGGATTTCTTTGATTTGGCACTACAACTGCCTTTAATCGTTGTTTTCTCATTGAAAACACATGATTAAAGACAGTTTTGGTCCAAATAGCTCCAAAAAGCCTGATTAAATCCAAGTCTGAGCCAAAATCAGAGGTATTTCATCTTTTATTTTCTTTTGTTCTTGTTCTTCTATATCTGCTTCTGTTGCTATTGTCTTTTAAATTCTTATTATTACTTAGTGTTCAGAATACAATAGGGTAGTGTAAATACTTGCTTGTATTTGTTGATCCCAATTGAATAACATTGATCAATCTTTAGTCATTTTTAGGGTTTATTGATTTCTATTTCTACTGATTCTTTCTTTTAATTTTGGTTTTGTTTTTTCTGATAATTGGTTTGGTGTTTAGTTTCAATTAAATGATCCATGTTTGCTTTGGTTTGAATGGTTTGTTTAGATCAATAATACAGTTAGTCGTAAGATATATAGATTAAGTAGTTAATTCAAATTAAAACAAGGTTAGTTTAATTTTGTTGTGGTTACAGCTGAATAGTTTGGTCCTTGAATTAACCATAGTCACTAAATAAGGTAAAAGGGGTTCAGGGTTGGTTAGTAATTTCAGGGGGAAATCAAGGGTAGTTTAGGCATCTAAAATGGGGTGGTTGTTAAGACTCTGTAATTTCAGAACCAAAATGAGGGTAGTATAGGTATTTCATAGGTAGAAAAACACCCTAGGTCCTTCTAGAAGGGGGTCTTAGTGTAAGTTTCTACATTCTTAATGCAGTAACTTGGCAACAAGCCACAAAATCAGAGATTAAGGTACAATTTCTAAAAATAAAAAGGGGGAAAAATGAGTAAACACTTCCAGAACATTCTACCCCTTTCCTTGCCTATAAAAGGCAACCCTAGTACCTTGATTTACAAGTTTTGGGGGACCCTTTGAAAATTCCAGAAAACTCTCTCCAGCTCCTAATTCCCCCTCAAAATCCTTTTCTTCAAGCCTGAATTTCAAGTTTGAATTTCAAAATTCCAAGAGGTTCAAATATGAAGTTTTATAATTCTAGAAACCTTCTTTAGATCTTAAAATTCTGCAGAAAAAACCAAAAACAACAAAAAACTTCCATAAATCAAAAAAAAACCGTTACATTGAAAACCTTAGGTTATTTTAGATTGTTATTTGTTGATTTACACTTTCTAGCTCAATATCTGGTTGCTGAATTCTTTTGAGTGTTACTGGGTTAAATTTAAGTTGATTTGAAGTGTATTCAAGCTTTTTTGGGTGATTTAAGGGTTAAAACTGGTCCTGGGCAATTGATACTGCTGCTGGGTTTATAATTGACTCTTCTACTGCTGTGTATTGCTGTTTAGCCTATTTGCAAATCAAATCTGCTGCTGACTCCTTTCTTTTACTTTGCTCAATTCCAGGTACAATTGTAATCCCTAATGGCATGAAGTTTCACTCAATGAACATGAACACTTGTGAAATCCCAAATGATGAAGCATTTCTATCATGCAAATTTGTTTTTATTTTCATTACTAGTCTAGCATGTGGTTGTAGTTTCATCGGAGCAAATATGCATTGATATTAAATAGGACTGTTTGTTTTAATTAGGACTGCTTGGACCTGTTTTTTAATTAAACTGCTGAACCGTATTACTTAGGACAGTTGGACTCGTTTTGTAAAAGACTGTGAATTAATTTGATTTCAGTCATGAATTACCTGAATTCTGTATCTCGTAATGTTAGGGTCCAGTTAATTTGGTGCTGAGCAATGTTAGGTATACTGGCCTGGTAAAATTGCTGTAGTTAACGTGTAGTAGCCTTAAAATGCCCACTTAGGAATTGGTCCATAAGTATTGTTGGGTGTTGCAGTGTTGAAAGGCTAAATTGTTGAATTATGATTGATGTGTGGCTTGTTAGCTAGTCTAATTATTAATTATCAGCAATTTGTTTAGAGTACTTTCATTATCCTACTCTTATTTAAATCCCTGATCAAGTGATAACAAATATAAGTCGGTTTATAGGTCACTCATTATTAATTGATATCATATTTTGAGTAAATTGATCATTAAATCCTCTGTCTTCGTTTCCTTAATAACATCAATTGAGCTTTGGCTCGTGTTAGCTAGACTGGGCTCAACACAGGCCCAACGGAAATAGTCAGGCCCACCTCCCGTTTAATTCAATCGGTTCAAGGCCTATGTAGTATGATTTTGGGCCTAGGCCCAAGGGCAATATCGGAAGCCCTGAGCTGGGCGAGCTGTCAATGCAACAAGGCAATGTTTTTTAAATGTCAATAGGCCAAACTTTGCAAGGCCCAAATGGAAATCGAAATACTTTTTAAAATTATATTAGGAATTTGGGGGTTAATTTGCAATATAAATTTAAGTTTTCGAGTTAGGTAGCGGGTTCAAATTAAGAGGGTCCTCCCTTTTGTTTGAATTCGGACTTGAACTTGAGGCCCGAATTTATAAATGCAAATTAATTAGGCCTTTTTAGAGAGAAAAACAAATGAATAGAAAATTTTAGTTTGCTATATGTTGGCCTTTGAATAACAAAAAATGAGATGAGCCTCGCCGAACAAATATGCATAAATCGCGGGGCTCTCCTTAAAAACTTATACTAAAATACTTAGAATTCCGGGCGTGCCGTTTAGCGAATTTCACGGCCTCCCTCAAAGATAATAACTCGTTAGTCGCTTTAGGCGCGTTTTTAATAATTTTAACTTCTTAAATACGGGTGTGCATTTCATGCAACCCAAATCCAAATCCCAAAACGTTGAATAAGAATGTATCGAGGATCCGGGTGCATTTCATGTGTCGTGATCCAAAAACACGTTTTTAAACGACGTTCACTTTCTTAAAAATTAACTAAAAGCGGTAAATAATCTTAAAATTGCACTATAGGTTAGAGCATGTATAAAAATTAGATTTTAGCCACTTATAATAATTTAAGCGACCGTGCTAGAACCACGGGATCCGGGGGTGCCTAACACCTTCCCTCAGGTCAACAGAATTCCTTATTCAGAATTTCTGGTTCGCAGACTCCAATTGGGAAGTCGAAATTTTCCTCGATTTAGGATCTAAGTTAAACCGGTGACTTGGGACACCAAAAGCCAATCCTATCCCAAGCGGCGACTCTGAAACAAATAAATAATCCCATTTCGAATAATGTCACTTAAATTGGAAAAACTCCCTTATACATTATCCTTCGGGGTAGGTGTGTAAAAAGGAGGTGTGACAGCTCTGGCGACTCTGCTGGGGAATAAGAACCCAGAATTTTTGTTCAGGGTTCAAGAATTTGAGCTCAGTTAAATTGTTGTATTTGGCTTTATCTGATTTTTCTACATGTTCCATGCTATATGTGCTACGTATTTTACCGCTTTGATATTTGTTGAAATTGTATATATTGTCGCGAATCCCTTCCTCTTTCTGAGTCTTCTACATCATGGAGAAGGGTGCACTTCATGTAGATTCTCTTCTGTTTAGAATCTTTCCCAATTTAGAACGAGGTTTGGATAAGTTGCTAAGTCGGCAGAGCTTCTGTATCCCCGGTACGCTGCCTCCCCCTCGGGCCGAGTTGTCCGCTTGGGTAAGCCAGGTCTAGACCAATAAACCTAGGCTTTACACCTAGAAGAACAATAACCTCATGCCAGATCCCTAGTAGGATGGTTGTTTGCATCATGTGCATTTGACTTAGGGGACTCAACACAGAGGTTGGGTCCGTCTAGGATAGGTGACCTGAATTGAATTGACCATCTTGATGCATATTACGTGCTACTTGCGCATTTATTTGCTCAGATGTGCATGTTGACCGGCTTGTATATAATGAGTGAAAATTGTGAAAAAATAGCAGTGTTAGGACTAAGTGAGGGTACCATTTGTTTGAAAAAACCAATACCCAAATAGTACCGAAATGATGCCGGATTTTTGAAAAATGAAAAAAAAGAGAAAAAAGAAAAATTGAAAAATAGAAAGAAAATTGTTGTTCAAAGACATACATTTGATTTTGGCGAGTCTACCCGAACTACGCTGGTTTGATTCTCACCGGGTGTGAGATACGTAGGCAACCCTTATCGGGTCCAACCACCCCTTTTCAAAAATAGCCAAATAATGTCAAAATTGTAAATTTTTGTCAAAATAAGTCGGGTGACGCCATCCTTGTTAAAATAAGCTGAATGTCCCCAAAAGGGCGCCGGAAGGCTGTTTTTGCAAGAACAGCCACCCTGAGTCATTTTTAAATAGTTTGCGGGCGCGACCTTAAAATCTCCCTTTCGGAAGTGCTGAAAGGCCGTATCTGCAAAACCAAGTCTTTGTTTTCTTAAATGCCATTTTTGCAAAAATTGCCACTTTGCTTTTTAAGTCAAAATAAGTCATTACGTGGCCAGTTTTTTTTTAAATAGCCACAGTTGACATTGAAGCCTTCTCAATCTTGCTCAGGCCTGCGGCGATGCCGAGTGATGCCCCGTGGGTCCCAGGATGTGAAGCGTTGATGTACTCCTGATATAGTTTTTAATCATCAAGTCCATCTTTTTATTTCGAGTCTGTTTTGTAGTATCCTTTTCCAAAAAACAAATAACCTGGTAACTTGTGGAAAAATTCCCAAAAAAAAAGGAAAGGCAAACAATGGAAAACATAAGGGAAGAGCAAAAGGTTAAAGCAAAGAACAAGCCTGACAAATAAAGAAAAACGAAAGCCGGAATGACGCAAGCAGTCGAGCAAAGATATAATAGAAATGGTTAACTGCTTAGGTGCATTCATTCCCAAAATGTGCGGTTATCTATTTGTTAATGCTCTAACCGCTAATAAAGTTTTTGTTGATGATGAGTCCAGGCAAGTGGTTAAGTTGACTGGCATTCTGGAAACCCATTCATACAACACCCTCTCTAAGGATAAGTCAAAAATGGTCAACCAAGAGTTAGAAGCAAGCATTGTCGACCCGTCTAGGGAAGAAAAACTAGTGGACGTTAATGCAATGAAAGAGGAGATGTATAAACTGAAGCAACAAATGATCGAGATGTACCAGGCCTGGTCAAAGGGACACCCACTACCAGTCTATCCTGCTATCCCTGCCTACATCCCACCATTAGCTCAACCACAAGATCCTCCCACAGAGAACTCCTCTCCAGCTTTCCCTACTTACCAGCAATACTACGCAACCACTTCCCTAACCCCACCACATCCACCACCCAAACAAATCCCATGCCCTCCACCACCATCTACTCCCGTGTTTGTGGCTCCTCCACCCGCTGCATTACACAAATCCTCTAGTGAACCCCTGTTCCAAACCCATGAAAACCACTATTACCCACCTGAACCCACCTTCAAACCACCAGAACCATACTCTTATGCTCCCCGTTTTCATCTCTCAGCTGAAGAAGAGAAGCCTCCCAAAAACTCTAAGCAGGAGGAGATGATACAAAAGGCTAAGAGCTTAGAGCAGTCATTCAGAAACATGCAGGGTCTAGGAGGACAGGTGAGTGTGGCCTACAAGGACTTGTGCTTGTTTCCCAACGTCCAGTTACCTGCGGGATTCAAATAACCCAAGTTTGATCTGTATGACGGACATGGTGATCCTGTAGCCCATCTGAGGGGATTTTGCAGTAAGATTAGAGGAGCTGGGGGAAGGGCTGAGTTATTAATGGCGTACTTTAGTCAAAGTCTCAGTGGTGCGGCCTTGGAATGGTACACGCGGCAAGATCATGCTCGATGGTACACCTGGGATGATTTGTCCCAAGCATTTGTAGGCCACTTTCAATATAATCTTGAAATTGTCCCGGACCATCTATCACTGACCAAAATTGAGAAGAAGTCGGGGGAAATCTTCATAGAGTACGGTTTTCGGTGGAGAACACAGGCGGCAAGAGTCAATCCTCTAATGAAGGAAAGCGAGATGGTTGATTACTTCCTGCAGGCTTTGGAGCCTACCTACTATGGTCACCTGGTGTCAGCAGTGGGAAAAACATTCAACAAGGTAGTGAAAATGGGAAGTATGGTGGAAGAGGGTCTCAAGTCCAACAAAATTATGAGCTATTCGGCAATCAAGGCAACCACTCAGGCTATCCAGAGTGGCACTGGAGGGGTATTGGGAAAGAAAAAGAAAGAAGATGTTGCAGTAGTGGAATTGAGAGCTTGGTCCAGGGGTCCATCACCATATTATCATCAACCTCGGCCACATCCCCAAACCTACCCACACACCCCATATGGCCCACCGCAACACTACTACCCACCTCTTGTCCCCCATTTCTCTGTCCACCATGCCCAAACATACCCCCAACCTCCTACCCATGCGCAATGGCGCGCGCCTACTTAACAAAATACTTACCCAAATCAAAGCACCTACCCACCCCCGAGAGCTTACAGAAACCCCACTGGACCCGGTTTTTGACCTAACCCTGTTTCCAAGAATGATAGGATGCAGAAGAAGAAGACCTTCACTCCGTTGGGAGAATCTTACACCAGCTTATACCACAGATTGAGACAGTTGGGCATGTTGAGTCTGATTGAACCCAAAGTGCCAAATCCTCCCCCAAGGAATCTGGACCACTCGGTGAGTTGCGAGTATTGCTCGGGTGCTCCGGGACACGACACATAAAAATGTTGGCATTTGAAAATGGCCATCTAGGAGCTCATTGATACCTGCCGAATTGAAGTGTAGGCTCCAGAGACACCTAACATCACTCAGGCCAACCAATCACGAGACCCATATGATTGAGTTAGTGCAAAAGGGAGAATATAAGAAGCCTTCACAAACCGTAATGATGATCAGGTCCAGTGAGGACAGATCAAATGAGAAATCAACCAGTGGGAGGGCATTGATCAAGGTAGAGGAGACAATTAGCGAACCAGTGGTGGTGATAAAGAAGGAGCCTTTGAGCAATGTTTCGGTAAAGCTAGAACGAGCTAAAGTGGTGGTGCCGGGGGCAGCTGTTAAGCCCGTCGTGATCGTAAAAGGGGCTCACATAGATCCGGTTATCATCAAGCCAGTGACTCAGTTAGCGGTAGTCAATGAAAAGGCTGTCCCATGGAATTACGGCTGAGTGACTATGACGTATAAGGGGAAGGAAGTTAAAGAAGAAGTTTGTGAAACCCATGGGCTGACTAGTTCAAGGAGATGCTTTGCCCCTGAAGAGCTGAGAAAAGCCAAAACAGCCAAAGATAATCCAGCACCACTAAACAAGGCCGTAACTGAGGAAGAAGCAGAAGAGTTCTTGAAGAAGATGAAGGTGCAAGACTACTCCATTGTAGAACAGTTGACAAAAACCCCGGCACAAATCTCATTGCTATCTTTATTGATCCATTCGGATGAGCACCGCCGGGCGTTGATGAAGATTCTGAATGAAGCCCATGCTCCCGATAAGATCTCTGTGAATCATCTGGAGAAAATAGCAAACACGATTTTTGAGGTCAACAGGGTTACATTTTCTGACGATGAGCTGCCTTTGGAGGGCACTGAGCATAATAGAGAACTCTACCTCACGGTGAAATGTGAAGACTCTGTGGTCACCCGGGTGCTGATTGACAATGGCTACAGCACAAACATTTGCCCTCTCTCTACCGTAGACAAGTTAAAGGTGGATGGTGAGAGAATCCACAAGAATAGCATATGCGTACGGGGATTTGATGGAGGAGGAAAGGACACGGTTGGGGATATAGTGTTGGAACTGACGATAGGACCAGTTGAAGTTACTATGGAGTTCCAGGTGCTCGACTTGGCTGTTTCTTACAATCTCTTATTAGGCCAACCTTGGATTCATGCAGCAAAAGCTATGTCGTCTACTTTACATCAGATGGTCAAATTCGAGTGGGACCGGCAAGAAGTTATGGTGCATGGGGAAGATAGATCGTGTAATACCATTATGCTTTTCGAAGAAGCTGAGGATGACAAAGGTCCCTGGGTTTACCAAGTCTTAGACATGGTATCAGTTGAAAAGATCCCGAAAGGAGAGTGTATTCCTGTGCCCAGGGTAGCTGCTGCATCTGTCATGGTGGCTTCAGAAATGATAAAGAATGGATTCTTACCTGGAAAATGCTTGGGTGCATCTTTGCAAGGCATCACGCAGCCAGTATCTCTTCCTGGAAACCTGGATACTTTTGGTTTAGGCTTCAAGCCCACTGCTGCTGACATAAGGCGAGCTAAAAAGATGAAAAAGAGAGAATGAACCCTTCCAAAACCCATCCCCCACCTTTCCCGTTCCTTTGTCAGGCCTGGTACTAAGAGGCGCCCAGCAACGGCAATGCCTAATTCTGTGGTGGTGGAACCCGACAAGGAGCTGATTGAAAGGTTTGAGAAGCTGTTTGACGAAGTGAATGTCGTGGAGATAGGAGAAGGTCCAAGCAAGGCAGATGTACAGTTCGTGGTGCCCCATGCAAAGCTTAATAATTGGGAAGCTATTCCTCTTCCTACCCGGAAGGAGTCTTGGTAGTTAGTTTTGATTTTCCTTTCAGTTTAATCTGGGTTATTTCCAAGGTTTTAATTCGGATGCTATGTTCCGTTCGTTTGGACGAGTTAAAACTTGTTATCTTAAAATTCTAATAAAATGCAATTTCCTTCCTTTTTCATTCCTGATAGCCTTTATTTTTGTCTTTCTTTTCTTTCTTGTACAGTCCCTTTTATGCTGGTTTCACTGATGTGTCATGCATGAGGAGTCTTCCGCCTTGTCTTGAATACCAATATAACTCCTAAATAATAATACAAGAAATTGAGTGTGATGACAAGGTAGAATATGATGATGAAGAAGCCTTTGAAGAAATCAGTAAAGAATTAAGCCAATTTGAAGAAAAACCCAAATCTAATCTGAATGACACAGAGGCAATCAATTTAGGGGATCAGGAGAATGTACGTGAAACGAAAATAAGTGTCCATTTAGAACCTTGGCTCAGAGAAGAGATAATTAAAGTGTTATTTGAATACAAAGATGTTTTTGCGTGGTCATATGACGATATAACTGGTTTAAGCACCGATTTGGTGGTCCATAAGTTGCCCACCGACCCAACATGCCCTCCTGTCAAGCAGAAGCTGAGAAAATTTAAAACAGATATCAGTGTGAAAATCAAAGAAGAGGTCACCAAGAAGTTTGAGTCGAAGGTCATCCGGGTCACGCGGTATCCCGCTTGGTTAGCCAATGTTGTGCTCGTGCCAAAGAAGGATGGAAAGACCAGAGTGTGCGTTGATTATCGTGATCTCAATAAGGCGAGTCCAAAAGACAAATTCCCACTGACAAACATCCATATATTGATTGACAATTGTGCTAAACATGAGATTGGTTCCTTCGTGGATTGTTATGCGGGCTATCACCAGATTTTGATAGATGAGGAGGATGCGGAAAAGACGACATTCATCACGCCTTGGGAAATGTATTGTTATAGGGTCATGCCATTTGGGTTGAAGAACGCAGGGGCAACATACATGAGGGCGATGGCCACCATGTTCCATGACATGATACACCGGGAAATTGAAGTCTATGTAGATGACGTGATCATAAAGTCGAGGAAGCAATGTGACCATGTCAAGGACTTGAGGAAATATTTCCAGAGGCTCCGCAAACCTCAAACTTAATCCAGCGAAGTGTGCATATGGAGTCCCGTCTATGAAGTTGTTGGGGTTTGTGGTAAGTCGACACGGTATTGAGTTAGACCCGTCCAAGATCAAAGCCATTCAGGAGCTACCGCCGCCAAGGAACAAAAAAGGGGTGATGAGTTTGCTTGGCAGGTTGAATTATATCAGCAGGTTCATTGCCCAGCTCACAACGACTTGTGAGCCCATCTTTAAGCTGATAAAGAAGGATGCTGCGGTCAGATGGACGGATGAATGTCAAGCAGCATTTGACAAGATTAAGGAGTATTTGGCCAGTCCACCTATGTTGGTCCCACCGGAGCCAGGAATACCCTTGATCCTTTATCTGACAGTTTTGGATAACTCTTTTGGCTGTGTACTGGGGCAACATAACATCACGGGAAAGAAAGAGAAAGCGATTTACTACCTCAGCAAGAAGTTCACATCTTTTGAGGTGAAGTACACTCAGCTTGAGAAGACATGTTGTGCCTTAACCTGGGTAGCGCAGAAGTTGAAACATTACTTGTCATCATATACCACTTATCTCATCTCTCGGTTGGACCCATTAAAGTACATTTTTTAGAAGCCCATGCCCACAGGAAGGCTCGCGAAGTGGAAAATCTTGCTTATGGAATTCGATATTGTCTATGTGACCCGGACTGCAATGAAAGCACAAGCGGTGGCTGATCATCTAGCCGAGAATCCAGTTGATAATGAATATGAACCTTTGAAGACATACTTCCCCGATGAAGAGGTAATTCATGTTGATGAATTAGAACAGATCGAGAAGCCAGGATGGAAACTGTTCTTTGATGGGGCTGCCAACACCAAAGGTGTAGGGATAGGAGCAGTACTTATTTCTGAGATAGGGCAACATTACCCTATTACAGCTCAACTTCGTTTCTATTGCACTAATAACATGCTGAATACGAGGCGTGTATCTTGGGTTTATGATTGGCTATAGACATGGGTGTCCAGGAAATCTTGGTCATGGGTGACTCGAATCTTCTGGTGCACCAAATTCAGGGAGAATGGGAGAGAGGAGACTTCAGGCTCATACCGTACCGGCAGTGTTTGCATGAACTTTGTCAATGGTTTCAGTCAATAGATTTCAGGCATATTCCAAGGATTCATAATAAAGTTGCCGACGCTTTGGCCACTTTGGCGTCAATGTTGCATCATCCAGATAAGGCTTATGTGGACCCGTTACAGATTCAGGTCCGAGATTAGCATGCCTATTGTAACATGGTGGAAGAAGAACTTCATGGTGAGCCGTGGTCCATGATATCAAATAATACCTCAGAATGGGCGTATATCCCGCACAGGCCACAGGGGATCAAAAGAGAGCGATTCGACGCTTGGCAAGCGAATTTTTCTTCAGTGGAGGAGTGTTGTACAAAAGAACTCCGGATCTAGGTTTATTAAGATGCATAAATGCTAAACAGGCTATAGTTATCATGACCGAGGTACACGCGAGAGTTTGTGGACCTCATATGAGTGGATATGTATTGGCAAAGAAGATTCTACGAGCAGGTTATTATTGGCTTACCATGGAACGGGATTGCATCAGCTTCGTGCGCAGGTGTCATCAATGTTAGGTACATGGAGACTTGATTCATTCTCCACCGTCTGAATTGCATACAATGTCGGCACCTTGGCCTTTCGTTGCTTGGGAAATGGATGTCATTGGGCAGAATGAACCGGCGGCATCAAATGGGCACAGGTTTATTCTGGTAGCCATTGATTATTTCACTAAGTGGGTTGAGGCGAAAACTTTCAAATCTATGACCAAGAAGGCAGTGGTCGATTTTGTGCATTCAAATATCATCTGTCGGTTTGGAATCCCGAAGGTAATCATCACGGACAATGGGGCCAATCTCAATAGTCATCTGATGGCGGAGACGTGTCAGCAGTTTAAGATTACGCAGCGCAATTCCACCCCCATATCGTCCTAAGGCGAATGGAGCAGTCGAAGCAGCTAACAAGAACATCAAGAAAATACTTCGAAAAATGGTGGAAAGGTCCAGGCAATGGCATGAGAAGTTACCTTTTGCACTGTTAGTCTATCGCACTACTGTCCGCACTTCAGTAGGGGCGACTCCTTATTCATTGGTGTATGGCACTGAGGTAGTAATACCCACAGTGGTTGAAATCCCATCCCTTCGGATTATCACCGAGGCGGAAATTGATGATGTTGAATGGGTCAAAGCTCGCTTGGAACAACTAAGTTTTATTGATGAAAAGAGATTGACAGCAGTATGTCACGGACAGTTGTACCAACAGAGAATGGCAAGAGCATATAATAAGAAGGTGCGTCCGCGGAAGTTTGAAGTAGGGCAATTGGTGTTGAGACGTATCTTAACTCATTGGACTGAAGGAAAAGGAAAGTTCGCCCTGAACTGGCAGGGGCCATTTGTTGTAACCAGAGTGTTGTCCAATGGCGCATTATATCTGACAGATGTGGAAGAAAAATGTGTAGAAATGGCTATCAACTCTGATGCAGTCAAGCGATACTATGTATGATTTCTTTGTTTAATTGTACTTGATTGTATTTGGCATATTTTTGAGATTGAAATGACGAAGTCATTTTTTTCTGCTATCCAAACACTTTGTCCTTTGTTACCCCTTTCGAGCCTCATTTATTTTTCTTTCGTACACCTCTTTCGGAATCAATAACAACTCGGGAGCCCGAGCAGAGAAAATCAGTGGAGAAACGAGAAAAACAGTCCAAAAGAAAAG
Source organism: Nicotiana glauca (assembly GCA_026770625.1). Classification (NCBI taxonomy): domain Eukaryota; kingdom Viridiplantae; phylum Streptophyta; class Magnoliopsida; order Solanales; family Solanaceae; genus Nicotiana; species Nicotiana glauca. The sequence goes on along the minus strand of MU685226.1, from coordinate 251,365 downwards.
AAAAGGAAAAGAAGAAGAAAAGAAAAGAGAAGAAAAGAGAAAAGAAAAGAAAGGAAAAAAGAGAAAAGGAAAAGAGAAAAGAAAAGATAAAAGAAAAAAAGAAGAGAAAAGAAAAAGAAATGAAAAGAAAGAAAATAAAAGTGGAAAAAAGGGAAGATCGTAACAACGAAGTAATTTTATGACATGAACTATGTCTGACTTGATCCCGAAAGGGTACGTAGGCAGCCTCTCTCTGAGGTTCAGTGACACCAAAACAAAAATCCAAGAGCCCCCCACGAAAGGAACTGGGGCAGAAGTTGTAGTTGTTGTGAGAAATTTGGTTCCGAAAGTTGTAATTTTGAACCCATGTTGAATTGTTTCGAGCCTGTTATACCATTCTTTCTAACCCCATCCAAAAGCCTGAATTACAGTCCGGGAAAGACCTTTCAATCAGTCTTCAAGAAGTGCCAATACGAGCAAGTAAAAGTGATTCATGTCAGGGGCAACACTCCGGTACAGGGGGAAAAATGATGAAAATGAGACAGTCTTATTGGTGAAAACCCTCGTGGGCACCGTAAGGCGAAGTGAGTTGAGAGAAAGCAAAAATGAGAGAGTCTTATTGGTGAAAACCCTCACGGGCACCGTAAGGCAACGTGAGGTGAGAGAAATAAAAAATGAGAGAGTCTTGTTGGTGAAAACCCTCACAGGCACCGTAAGGCGAAGGTGAGTTTTCAAATGGGCAAATGAGACAAGTCTGTGGTTGAAAGCTGCTCAAGACATTGCAAGATGGGAAAGTTCGGGTTTGGATGAAAATCAGGTTATGGGAGTCCGGAACAGCAAATATGGCAATTGAAAGTTAATTGGTTGGACAGACTGGGCCGGTTAATCCAAAATGCATGGCATGATCAATGGTACCAGCTGCTCCACTTAGATAAGTCCGTTTCTCTTCCTTCTTCATTACAAATCATCCATTTTCTGGAATTTTCAAATGTTTCAGTGTCAGTTCTATTCGAAACAAAAAGGGAGGAATGTCAAGGCTAACTACCAGTTTCCCAGTTGCAAAGCACGGCAGGGCCGGAATATACCAAAGATGTCAAAAGGCAAAGTAAGACACAAAGGACCACCGGAAGTTTCATTGGTGGATTGATCAGATAGTCGTGGGGGAGAAGCAAGTTTCAGATAGTGGAGTCAGAAACACAAAAATGGTTGAAAGTCAGGTGTTGAAAGTCAGAAACACAAAAACAACAATACGTGATAGAACACTTGGGTCATCAAAGTCAGGGGTTGAAAGTCAGTCGGGAAGTCGAAACGGTTCGAGGCAAAACCAGAGAAGCAAGTCGGAGTTAAGATCAACGGCAAGGATGTGCCTAGCCAGAATGCCAGTAACTAAGCACATTCTAAACTGACAAGATCTGTCTTTGATTGAAACAGGGGCAGAAAATTTCATTTGTTTTGGAGAAACCCTTCGTAGGAGAAAGAGCAAGCACCAAAACAGGTTTGACCATACACTCCCAGGACCCTCCTGGAAAATGGGACTTAGTTTAAATTTCAAAAAAATCACGAGTAGCGTAATTTAGCACAAATGTGCCCCAAAGAAATGCAAGTTGGTTCCAAAGTTTTTCATGTTAGAGATAGGATTCAATTAGGAGTTTTCAGGACCCTTCTGGATAATGGGGAGTAGTTTAAGACCTTTTGATAACAAGTATAGGGGGAGTAACACCTTTAGAAGATATAACTTAGATTCGTAATCGTTAGGAGTTGTCAGGACCTCCCTAGATAATAGGAATTAGCTTTCACATTCTTATAATAGTTGGTAGAATAATTCAGTTTAACACTCACATCGGTGCCCAACCACCAAACTGGGGCAGAAAATGTTCTTTGTTTTGTCTATCTTTGTTGAAATCAGGCGCCCACCTGGAGAACAAGGGAATACATTTCAAGTTCAGCAATCAGGCGCCCACTGGAGAACAAGGGAATACATTCCAAGCTTCAGCAATCAGGCGCCCACCTGGATAACAAGGGAATACAGTTTCAAGTTTTGGCAATCAGGCGCCCACCTGCATAACAAGGGAAGTACAATTCAAATTTTAGCTTTCAAGATTTTTGATATTTGATAACATGATGTGTCCAATCATCAAACTGGAGTAGAAAATTTTTCTTTGTCTCTTTTGTTGCAATCAGGCGCCCACCTGGAGAATAAGGGAATATATTTCAAGTTCAGCAGTCAGGCGCCCACCTGGAGAACAAGGGAATACATTTCAAGTTCAGCAGTCAGGCGCCCACCTGGAGAACAAGAGAATACTTTTCAAGTTCAGAAGTCAGGCGCCCACCTGGAGAACAAGGGAAGTACAATTCAAATTTTAGTTTTCAAGTTTTGATAACACGATATGCCCAGCCACCAAACTAGGGCAGAAAATTTTCTTTGTTTGTCTATTTTGTTGAAGTCAGGAGCCCACCTGGAGAACAAGGGAATACTTTTCAAGTTCAGCGATCAGGAGCCCACCTGGAGAACAAGGGAATACATTTCAAGTGTCAGCAATCAAGAGCCCGCCTGGAGAATAGAGGCATATATTCAGTCAAGCATCACCCGGAGGAATAGCAAAACATCTCCGATCACAATGCAAGGCAACATCGCAAGAATTCCATCGGAAGAATACAAGTTCAAGGCAAGACAAAAGCAAGTTTGAAGACATAGATAGGACCTTTTGTAATTCATAGATCATAGCTTAGTCTAGCTTCTTTTTATTTCGACCCGGTGTAATAATGGGTCAGCAAGCAGTAGCAGCAGCAACAACAATGACATCAGAGCTCCTGGTAGTCCCAGCTACCAAACCTTCCAGAACTACACTGACCTAATTCCTTTATAGCCAAGGATATGTAGGCAACCTTTGAAGCAGGGTTCGGTCAGACGGTTTTTCAAAATGCTTCTCATGGAGTGCTGAGCAAGAAAAAATCCTTCATGGTGCTCATTTATCTTTGCCCGAAAACCCTTCGTGTCTTCGAGCAAAGAGGGGCAGCTGTGAGCACGTGATTTTTGCCACGCTTAAATTACTCCTATAAATTTCCTTAGAATTAGGATTTTTCTTTATTATTTGAATTTTTAGGAATTAATTGCATGATTATGTGTCTTGTTTGTATTTTTGTGTGCATTTTCGATTGATATAATTCCAAAAAATACAAAAATAGTATGCATTCTAATATTACAAAAAAATAAGGAAAATAACAAAAATGGTTCTTTGTATTTTTACTTTCAACTTTTTAGAATTTGTCTTAAAATAAGAAATTAGTTAATTGTGGATTTTTTTAATTGGTTGATTTTAGAGTCAAGTTGAGTCTTTTAGTTTTTATCTTACATTTAATAAAATCAGAAAATTCAAAAAAATAATAAGTAAAATACAAAAATAAAATCCAAAAGAAGAGAAAAGAAGGAAATAAATAAATAAAAAGGGGATGGCCATGTTTGGGCCATTTTCATGAAAATCCCAGCCCAAAACCACTAAAATTGGACCAACTGACCAGGTCCAATACACATTTCCCCAGCCCAATCCACAAAGATATCTGGTCCAGGTCTCCTATCCCCTAAAACGACACCGTTTCAACTCCAATCAATCTCAACCGTCGAGGTTGATTAATCCAACGGATGGGAAGCCCCCATCATTAAATATATAAATGTCTGAATACCCCTACCCCCAAGCCTTCTCTCTCATTCACACCAACCTTAGAGACTCCCTGTAACGCCGACGTAATGCCACCGTCACCCCACCGATCTCCGCCATCCTCCACCATCCGCCGCCGGCCGGAAATCGCCTCCACCGGCGGCGATGCTCTAAATCCGCCCTAAATTACACCCCTGAATCCTCTCCCTCTCCTCTTTCCAACCCCCAAAACCATCTCCTTCAATTGCTAGCCAATCTTCTCGAATAATAGATCTAAAATCCGGCCCAAAACCCTACTCTCTCCAAACCAGTCCAAACTCACACCATATATCCTCCTCATCTCCTTCTTCATGAATCTATAGCCTATAACCCTCAAACATCACCCCATCTTCTCAAATTTTGTATCGAAGTCCGGCCAAGAACCCTAACTTTTTAAAGTCGGGATTTCTTTGATTTGGCACTACAACTGCCTTTAATCGTGTGTTTTCTCATTGAAAACACATGATTAAAGATGGTTTTGGTCCAAATAGCTCCAAAATGCCTGATTAAATTCGAGCCTAAGCCAAAATCAAAGGTATTTCATCTTTTATTTTCTTTTGTTCTTGTTCTTCTATGTCTGCTTCTGTTGCTATTGTTTTTTAAATTCTTATTATTACTTAGTGTTCAGACTACAATAGGGTAGTGTAAATATTTGCTCGCATTTGTTGATCCCAATTGAATAACATTGATTAATCTTTAGTCATTTTAGGGTTTATTGATTTCTGTTTCTACCGATTCTTTCTTTTAATTTTGGTTTTGTTTTTCTGATAATTGATTTGGTGTTTAGTTTCAATTAAATGATCCATGTTTGCTTTGGTTTGAATGGTTTGTTTAGATCAATAATACAGTTAGTCGTAAGATATATAGATTAAGTAGTTAATTCAAATTAAAACAAGGTTAGTTTAATTTTGTTGTGGTTACAGCTGAATAGTTTGGTCCTTGAATTAACCATAGTCACTAAATAAGGTAAAAGGGGTTCAGGGTTGGTTAGTAATTTCAGGGGCAATCAAGGGTAGTTTAGGCATCTAAAATGGGCTGGTTGTTAAGACTCTGTAATTTCAGAACCAAAATGAGGGTAGTATAGGTATTCCATAGGTAGAAAAACACCATAGGTCCTTTTAGAAGGGGGTCTTAGTGTAAGTTTCTGCATTCTTAATGCAGTAACTTGGGCAACAAGCCACAAAATTAGGGATTAAGGTACAATTTCTGAAAATAAAAAGGGGAGAAAATGAGTAAACACTTCCAGAACATTCTACCCCTTTCCTTGCCTATAAAAGGCAGCCCTAGTACCTTGATTTACAAGTTTGGGGGACCCTCTAAAAATTCCAGAAAACTCTCTCCAGCTCCTAATTCCCCCTCAAAATCCTTTTCTTCAAGCCTGAATTTCAAGTTTGAATTTCAAAATTCCAAGAGGTTCAAATCTGAAGTTTTATAATTCTAGAAACCTTCTTTAGATCTTAAAATTCTGCAGAAAAAACCAAAAACAACAAAAAACTTCCAAAAATCCAAAAAAAAAAACGTTACATTGAAAACCTTAGGTTATTTTAGATTGTTATTTGTTGATTTACACTTTCTAGCTCAATAACTGGTTACTGAATTCTTCTGAGTGTTACTGGGTTAAATTCAAATTTATTTGAAGTGTATTCAAGCTTTTTCGGGTGATTTAAGGGTTAAAACTGGTCCTGGGAAATTGATACTGCTGCTGGGTTTATAATTGACTCTTCTACTGTTGTGTGTTGCTGTTTGAGCCTATTTGTAAACTCAAATCTGCTGCTGACTCCTTTCTTTTACTTTGCTCAATTCCAGATACAATTGTAATCCCTAATGGCATGAAGTTTCACTCAATGAACATGAACACTTGTGAAATCCCAAATGATGAAGCATTTCTATCATGCGAATTTGTTTTTATTTTCATTACTAGTCTAACATGTGGTTGTAGTTTAATCGGAACAAATATGCATTGATATTAAATAGGACTGTTTGTTTTAATTAGGACTGCTTGGACCTATTTTGTAATTAAACTGTTGAACCGTATTACTTAGGACTGTTGGACTCATTTTGTAAAAGACTGTGAATTAATTTGATTTCAGTCATGAATTACCTGAATTCTGTATCTCATAATGTTAGGGTCCAGTTAATTTGGTGCTGAGCAATGTTAGGTATACTGGCCTGTTAAAATTGTTGTAGTTAACGTGTAACAACCTTAAAATGCCCACTTAGGAATTGGTCCATAAGTATTGTTAGGTGTTGCAGTGTTGAAAGGCTAAATTATTGAATTATGATTGATGTGTGGCCTGTTTGCTAGTCTAATTGTTAATTATCAGCAATTTGTTTAGGGTCCTTTCATTATCCTACTCTTGTTTAAATCCCTGCTCAAGTGTTAACAAATATAAATGGGTTTATAGGTCACTCATTATTAATTGATATCATATTTTGAGTAAATTGATCATTAAATCCTCTCTATTCGTTTCCTTAATAACATCAATTGAGCTTTGGCTCGTGTTGGCTAGACTGGGCTCAACACAGGCCCAACGGAAATAGTCAGGCCCACGTCCCGTTTAATTCAATCGGTTCAAGGCCTATGCAGTATGATTTTGGGCCTAGGCCCAAGGGCAATATTGGAAGTCGTGAGCTGGGCGAGCTGTCAATGCAACAAGGCAACGTTTTTTAATTGTCAATGGGCCAAACTTTGCAAGGCCCAAAATGCTGAAAATCGAAATCCTTTTTAAAATTATATTAGGAATTTGGGGGTTAATTTGCAATATAAATTTAAGTTTTCCAGTTAGGTAGCAGGTTCAAATTAAGAGGGTCCTCCCTTGTGTTTGAATTCGGACTTGAATTCGAGTCCCGAATTTATAAATGCAAATTAATTAGGCCCTTTTAGAGACAAAAACAAATGAATAGAAAATCTTAGTTTGATATATGTTGGCCTTTGAATAACAAAAAATGAGATGAGCCTCGCCGAACAAAAATGCATAAATCGCGGGGCCCTCCTTAAAAACTTATACTAAAATACTTAGAATTCGGGGCGTGCCGTTTAGTGAATTTCACGGCCTCCCTCAAAGATAATAACTCGTTAGTCACTTTAGGCGCATTTTTAATAATTTTACCTTCTTAAATACGGGTGTGCATTTCATGCAACCCAAATCCAAATCCCAAAATGTTGAATAAGAATGTGTCGAGGATCCGGGTGCATTTCATGTGACGTGATCCAAAAATACATTTTTAAACGACGTTCACTTTCTTAAAAATTAACTAAATGCGGTAAATAATCTTAAAATTGCACTATAGGTTGGATCATGTATAAAAATTAGATTTTAGCCACTTATAATAATTTAACCGACCGTGCTAGAACTATGGGATCCGGGGGTGCCTAACACCTTCCCTCGGGTCAACAGAATTCCTTATTCAGAATTTTTGGTTCGCAGACTCCAATTGGGAAGTCGAAATTTTCCTCGATTTGGGATTTAAGTTAAACCGGTGACTTGGGACACCAAAAGCCAATTCTATCGCAAGTGGCGACTCAAAAATAAATAAATAATCCCATTTCAAATAATGTCACTTAAATTGGAAAACCTCCCTTATACATTATCCTTCGGGGTAGGTGTGTAAAAAGGAGGTGTGACACCTGGTCCTCAATTAAATTGTTGAAAAATTGCACCCATCCTACAACGTCCTTAGGTTGAGCAAACATGTCTGGGATAAAGGTCATTATCTTGGGATGATGGAAGGCCATGTGATCATTCCACGGACTTCGTGAAAACTCCTGACGGTATTGACCCTTTTGAAGATGCTCTAAAAACCAAACCTATAGCAACAAGTTGCAACCCTCGAAGTATCTCTGCCCCCTCTGACAATGCTCCAAAGCCCCGTACATGTCTGTGATGATCATAGGGACAATGGTATATGTCTGCCCCTCAATCTCGTCCATCAAAGTTTTGGCCACCATGGCCAGCCTGGTGTGAATTCTGTCCCCTTGGATCAGTAACACTAGCATGCCCAAGAAACACACGATGAACACCAAGACCCTACGGTGAATCCAACCCAAGGAGGTGATGGAGAATTCATCATCAAAAATACGGTAAGACCTGTTGTGACCGTATCGTTCATAGAGGAAGTCGAAAGGTATGTAGGAGTTTTTCGGGCACTCCAAGTCATCATTCTTCTTTAACCCTATCATCTTCATAAATCCCCTAGTAGTGCGATTTTCAGGTGCCAATAAACCAGGGCTGTCCCAAGGTAGCCTAGAAAATCTCTGTATTTCTTCCAAGAGAGGGGTCATTTCTATGCTTCCAAAGCGGAACACAGATCTTTCTTTGTCCCTGAACATTGTGGCGGCCTCGATCAATTTGGCTGGAGGTCCAACAAAGAAGCCAAATTTCCTAAGACCCCTTTCACATGATTTTGGTCACTTGACGGAAGATCCCTCCACCAATCTAGCAATGTTGATGGTATGTTACTAACCATGCCGAATCGGGGAATTTTGTGCCTCATTTTCTGCAAAACAAAATATGGTTAGGCCATTTCCCCCTCCAGATCCAACTATTTATACAAAAATGATTAGCATATTGGCACTTATGTCTCCAAATTAATGCACACAATCGTGGTTGCGTCCGTTGGGATTATGGAAAACTCGATGGACTTTTGGACGAGGCTTGTTTTAAAGAGTTATTATGTGGAAAACATATTAACCTGGCTAGGTTTGACCATGATGCATGCACAATTAGTCAGAGTAAGGTTGCTATAGAGGTTTAGACTGGGACCCTCAAGCAGACAACTTGAGGGGGAAAGGCACGGAACTGTCGACTGCACCGCTGATCGACTAGTTTTGCCGCAAATATGACTTTCCACATTTAGTGGGTGATATATATAGGAAGAGCGCAAACACTCATCAAGCGTTGCTATAGGATTGTTTACACACGAGTGGAATATGATGTTGAGCATGATTTATGCAACAATAAATAGTATGTTGTCAAGTATTTGCACGTTAAAAAAATTATAAATGCGGTATTTAAATAATTAAAGGACAGTTACAAAAAGAAAACAAGGAGACAAGTCAGCTTCAGGAAATAAAGGATACCGTAAATGCTTGAGAAATAAGCAATTAAATCCAAGTAAATGGGAAAGGGAAAGAGTGCACATGTATTAACAGAATAAAGCATGCTTAAGACTAATTCATAAAAACAAGTTCGTTATGGTAAGAGCCTAAAATATATCCCCAGCAGAGTCGCCATGCTGTCGCGCCCCCTTTTTCCTCGTGGAGTCCGGGTTTCAACATTCAGTGGAAACAACTCATTTCCTTTTTGGAGTTGGGTACGGAATTTGAAGAGTCACCACCTAACGGATTTAAGGTGCGTTAGGGCACCTAAAGCAAGTAACTCATAAAACTAGTTTGCATTACCAGAGATTGGGTAAGAGCTCAAAATAACCTTGAGGGGAAGGTGTTAGGCACCCCTCGCGGTCCACAACGATGGGTCCCAGCCGAACTCAAATTATGTGAATTAGTCTTATAAATTGATAAAGCAAATTAGACAAATTTGTATTTGTCACGACCCCAAATCAGACCCGGTCGTGATGGCGCCTCCCGTGAAACAAGGCCAGCCAACACAAACCCCCAAACCAATTAACAGTTATAATAATTCATAATTAAGTTATTAATAAGTGATAAATCCCAAAATAGAGTGAAACAGAACAAATGCAGAAAACACACACAGCCTGACCTCGGGGAGTCACCAGTCATGAGCATCTAAAATCCGTCTAAGAGTATGAAAAGACAACATAGTCTAATACAAATCTAGAACAAGCGAAATAAAGGTAGGAAGGAGAAGCACTGGGCCACGAACACCGAGCAGCTACCTATTCAACTCCGAACAAGCCTGCTGGAAAGCAAATCAGCTCTCGCTGGCGTGACCCGAGACTCCTGAATCTGCACACAGGGTGCAGGGAGTAATGTGAGTACGCTAATTCAATAAGTAATAAAGTATAGGCAGTTGAGCGATAAGAAAACACGTTAATACACAGCAAAATGCTACAACGAGACAGTGTAAAACCAGGACAATACAATAAAACAGTAAAAGCTCGTAAAAACTTCTTAGATCAGTAAAACCTCTTTAAAACATCTTTTAGCAGTTCAAATGAGTGAATGAAAACAATGATAAAAGTTAGAAACACAAATCAGCCCCTCGGGCAAAATACCAACAGAACCAGCCCCTCGGGCTATCTAACAATCACTCGTATCAGCCCTTTGGGCAATAACATGGAACAATATCAGCCCCTTGGGCTATATCACATCACAAACTGGGTACCCGCGCTCACTGGGGGTGTACAGACTCTGGGGGGAGGGGGCCCTTACAGCCCAAGCGCAATAACAAGCTATCTCGTGGCATAATCAAACAGCCTCTCGACTTCATATCAAGCCACCTTATGGCATAACAACTCAGGCCCTCGGCCTTATAATCATGAATCAGTATAATACTGCTGCGGTGCGTAGCCCGATCCTATAGTATCCTCACAACACAGGCCCTCGGCCTTACTCAGTCCGATTCTCACAAGCCACATGGGCAACAGTAAAACATGATGCTCAGCCCAAAATATCATTTAAAATATAAACAACGAGTAAAGATGGCTGAGTTGTGAAAACAGTAGAATATAGCATGACTGAGTATAAATACGAAGTTAAAACAGTGAGGAATAGTAGTAAAATCCCCTCACGGTCCAAATAGTTGGCACGAGGCCCAAATACGACATTCAGCCCAAAACATGATAAGAGGAAACAATTTTCAATCAAATATGCATTTAAACAGTCATACGGGACGGACTAAGTCACAATCCCCAACGGTGCACGATCCCACGCTCGTCATCTAGCATGTGCGTCACCTCAAAGTAGCACAACTATGTGATATCTGGGGTTTTATACCCTCAGGACAACATTTACAATCATTACTTACCTCTATCTAGTGCAAACTCTAGCCCGCGATGCCTTTGCCTCTTGAATCGGCCTCAACACGCGTTGAATCTATCCAAAATCAGTTCATAGCCATCAATATATGCTAAAGGGGTGAAACCCATACAAAATTAATGAAATTACAACACAAATCTCGAAATTAACCAAACCCGACCCTCAGGCCCACGCCTCGAAATCCGACAAAATTAACATTAATGGAAATCCTTATCTTCCCACAAGTTAATGCATATCAAATCTACCAAAATCCAACAACAAATGACCCTTCAAATCCCAAATTCTAAGTCTCCAATTTTAAGCCCTAGTTTCTTTAATGTTTACCCACAACAACAACAACAACACAGTATAATCCCACTTAGTGGGGTCTGGGGAGGGTAGTGTGTACGCAGACCTTACCCCTACCCTGGGGTAGAGAGGCTGTTTCCAAATAGACCCCCGGTATCATTCCCTCAAAGAACTCCCCACCTTGCTCTTGTGGAGGCTCGAACTCACAACCTCTTGGTTGGAAGTTGAGGTTGCTTTCCATCAGAGCAACCCCTCAATGTTTACCCACAACAACAACAACACAGTATAATCCTACTTAGTGGGGTCTGAGGAGGGTAGTGTGTACGCAGACCTTACCCCTACCCTGGGGTAGAGAGGCTGTTTCCAAATAGACCCCCGGTATCATTCCCTCAAAGAACTCCCCACCTTGCTCTTGTGGAGGCTCGAACTCACAACCTCTTGGTTGGAAGTTGAGGTTGCTTTCCATCAGAGCAACCCCTCAATGTTTACCCACAACAACAACAACACAGTATAATCCCACTTCGTGGGGTCTGGGGAGGGTAGTGTGTACGCAGACCTTACCCCTACCCTGGGGTAGAGAGGCTGTTTCCAAATAGACCCCCGGTATCATTCCCTCAAAGAACTTCCCACCTTGCTCTTGGGGAGACTCGAACTCACAACCTCTTGGTTGGAAGTTGAGGTTGCTTACCATCAGAGCAACCCCTCAATGTTTACCCACAATTTCCATAAATTTCAAGCCTAATCAATGACATAACACCATAGGAACGATTTTTATGATAAAAATCTTTACCTCAACGAAGTTTCCTTGAATTCCCTCTTCAAAATCGCCCAAAAAGCTCCAAATCGATTTAAAAATGGTGAAGAAAGGCTGAAAATCATGAAGGATGAAATATATACTTTTTGACCCAGGGATTCAGCACCAGCAGTCCTTTTTCTACTTCTGCGATCCCGCTTATGCGGTCTAACCCACCGCACGTGCGGTTTTCACTTAAAGGCCCAATTCCGCATCTGCGACAAAAATGCCCGCACCTGCGCGAATGCAGGTGCACTCCAGTAGTCGCTTCTGCGGTTCCAGCTGACTTCCCTTTTGGCCGCATCTGCGGCTTGCCTTACGCTTCTACGGGAATCACACCTGCGGCCTCCCAACTGCAGGTGGGGTTATGACAACAACAATAACTTTAGCTGTCAAACTCAACTCCAAAATCCACCGTCAACCATCCGAAATCACCCTGAGGCCCCTAGGACCTCAACCAAAAGCACGAACAAGTCATATACCACTATCCAAACTTATACCAATTTTCAAAACACATCAAATAACATCGAATCAACCAAATCACATCGGATTCAAGCCTAAGGTTCCAAAAATCTTTTGAATTAGCTTTTGATAAAAAAGTCTATCAAACCACGTCCGAATCACTTGCAATTTTGCACACACATCCAGATGACACAACGGACCTACTGCAACTCCCAGAATTCCATTCCGACCCCTATATCAAAATCTCACGTATCAACCGGAAAATGCCAAAAATCCATTTTTGCCAATTCAAGCCTAAAGCAACTCTGAATCTCCAAAACTCATTCCGATCGTACTCCTAAGTCCAAAATCACCTCCCAAAGCTATCCGAATCATCGAAATTCACATCCGAGCCATTTTTCACATAAGTCAACATCCGGTTGACTTTTTCAACTTAAGCTTACTCAAA